>CM061534.1:202530874-202793381 GCA_030545055.2 Neoaliturus tenellus | reverse complement strand
CAACGACATCAATAAATTAGTTGACAGAATGAGACTATTGCATGAAGCTATGGAAGCCGGTCATACTGGTTTAAATAATGAATGGGTGGCTTTAGTTGATGAACTTAAAAATCGTGGTATAATTGTATAATTGTCCACAAATATAAAGAAGTTACAAGTATAAGATGTATCAGTTCTAACATGAGCGTCGACAAGTTCGGACGCTACTCCGCATTAGGAGTGCAAGTTGGAGAAGACAGAAAAAGAAGCGGATTACCACAAACACCTGAAGGTGACTATAACATAAGTAATAAACGTTTAAAATTAGTTAAAGATCCAGAAGAAGATACTGATGGAGCAAATTTAAAGACAGTAAAAGAAGCTACTTCAACATCATTGAAATTACATAAGAATACTTATGATGTTGAATCACATAGATTAATTAATGTTGGTAAACCAACTGAAGGTTCTGATGCAATTACTAAAGAGTACTTATCATCTGAACTTTCAAATACTTTAAAATTGCAATGGGGTAACAACTTAAAAGATGGACAAACATATGATGCTGGAAATTATAGAATAACCAACGTGGGAAATCCCAAAAATGATAAAGATTCAGTTAATAAAGAATATTTACATTCTATAATACCGGAAAAAACTCAACATGGATATTCTTTTTATAAATTTATTATAAATGACATTGGATACCCAAAGGAAGACGGTGATGCTGTAAACCTAAAATACATCAAGGACAACTGTATTTTACAAGATGTTAATGAAATCGATTGTCATGGTAAAACATTGACAAATGTAAAGTTTGGTTCTCAACCAAAAGATGCTGTTACTATAGAACAATTATCTAAAGAATTAAAAAAGGAAACATCCAATTTTGTAAAACATGAAGATGCCGTGTTAAAGCGGGGAGATAAATTTATACATGGAAATGAAAAGTTTGATTTAATGCAAGGAAATAATGATGAATGGGATGCAGGACGTAAAACAATAACAAATGGAAGATTTGGTATAAAAGATACAGATGTACCTCTAATGGTGCAAACATTAATTGCTACTGGTGGTACATTAGGTACATACAATGGTCGTAATAGAAGAATAAAAGATATTTATCCTGGTTACGAAGCAAATGATTGTGTTACAATGAAACAAACAATAACTTGGGATAAACACTTTGGGACCAAATATGATGCAAAGATGAAGAAAATAATTAATATTTTACCAGGCGAAGATTCAAATGATGCTGCTACTATTGGACAAGTCATAAAAACATCAAAAACTGATTCAACAGCTTACACATGTAATGATAAACGTATTATGCAATTACATGATCCTCAACATCCAAAAGATGCTGTAAATTTAGATTGTTTAATAAGAATAGTGGGCAATTTACTTATTGATACCCATAATCATATAGCTAGTACAACGAGTCATGTGATAATTCAACCCGATGAACGGGAAGCTTGGATTAAAAATAGAATTATAAATCAATATATAATTAATTTGAATAACTAAGTGTTTAAATATAAAAAATTATACATAACTTATTCATTTATGTAATGTATCTTGTGGAGTAAACACACCAGTTTATATAAGACTACATAATGAAGGCCGTATCACTCAGTCATCATCAAGACAGCAACAAGAGAGGACGTGGTATAACTTCAACTGCGTTATCCCTGCTTAGACGGATACCTATTGGTGCTGTTGTAAATCGAGCAATAGACGCTTTACCATACGAATTACATATTCCTGGAGGTTATCAATATTGTGGACCTGGAACTAAGTTGGCAAAACGTTTAGCAAGAGGAGATCCTGGAATTAATAAATTAGATCAAGCTTGCAAACAACACGATATAGCATATTCAAAGTTTAAAGATTCAACAAATAGATCAATAGCAGATAAAATTCTAGCAGAAAAAGCTTGGCAAAGAGTAAAATCAAGTGACGCAAGTATTGCAGAAAAAGCAGCGGCTTGGGCAGTAACAACAGCCATGAAGACAAAAGCTAAGTTTGGTGGTGGAAGACGACGTCGCAGAGGAAGACCTGCAAAAAGAAGAGCTCCCAAAAAAGGTGGAAATATTAGAAAGAGACGTCGTAGAACTCGTAAAGCAAAAGTAAAAAAGGCTTCTGTTTGGTCAATGGTAAAAAACGGAGCAGGTTTATACCTAAGACCGTACCGTGTGTACTAAATAAAAAAAATCAATTGATAATTCCAAATAAAGCCTTAACTAATCATCAGTTAAATGATTATGTAAAATGTTTGAAAATACCATTCTTTCGAGGAGTTTTTATGAAAGATGCATTACCAACTAAAATATGGAAAAATGAAACTGGAATAGTAAATTTGGATTCCACCTATGGTCCAGGCACTCATTGGGTATGCTATAAAAAGCTCGGACAAACCGTTTACTACTTTGACAGTTTTGGCAATCTACCACCGCCTAAAGAACTTCAACATTATTTTCAAAACTCCAAAAACATTTTTTACAATTACAAAAGAGAACAACCTAACAATACTGAAATATGTGGACATTTATGTTTGGAGTTTCTAGCGAAAAGTGTCAGTCACCTTTAAGATGTCATCGTATACAGTGTCACTGAGTGGAAATTCATCCACATTAAAAAGTACTCTATTCCCAGCATTGCGTTTATCCAAAGAAAGATTATGGGAAGCTGCATTACTTGATTTGACTACCTACAATTCAATTCCTAATGTTACAGAAGGAAAAAACAATTTACTACATTATTATGAAACTAAGGATGCTGCAGGAAAATACTCAGAATTGAAAATAATTACATTTCCTACTGGAGCTTATGAAATTGATGATATAAACCAATTACTACAGAAAAAACTCGGAGAAGAAAATATCACCGTTAAAGGAAACAATAATACTTTAAAAGCAGAAATAACTTCAAAATATTATATCGATGTCGGAATGAAAAACTCTATTGGCAGTTTACTTGGATTTACAGATACAAAAAAGAAAATCTTAACTCCTGAAACTACTCATTCAGGTAATACAACTGTTACAATATTAAAAGTAAATAGTATTGATGTAACATGTAATATTATACATGGATCATATAGAGAAGGAGTAAATCAGCATATTTTACATACATTTTATCCAACAGTTGCTCCAGGTTTTAAAATTGTTGAGAAGCCACAAAACTTGATATACCTACCGTTAAACACCAGTTTCATTTCAGACATCGTGCTGAACATATTGGATCAAGACGGTCATAGTGTTGACTTTAGAGGAGAAACAATTACTATACGAATACACATCAGAGCGGCGACATAAAAATCAACATGGGATTATCATTTAAACCACAACGGAAGAGTCGGGAGCTCAGTAGCTCCTCGACATTGGAAGAGTTAACATCAGACAACATTCGTTTTCTACAAAAGATTGGATTGAAACTTAACAACGATGGATATCCTGGATATATCTCAAGGACCGACATTCGACGAAACACTATGGGAGAAGGAATATCACACACACAACCCTTACACTTCATCAAAATTAAACAATAATGATGAAATAAGAATTCCCATTCAACAACAAGATATTTACACATTACCATGTGAAAGTTATTTGTACATCGAAGGAAGGGTATTAAAATTGGATGGAAAAACTGCTTCAACAGTTCCTTTTATAAATAACCCAATGGCATATCTTTTTGATGAAATAAGATATGAGATATCAGGGGTGACAGTTGATTCAACAAAAAAGGTTGGTATAACAACTACATTAAAAGGATTAACATCATTAACACCACATGAGAAGAATTCAATAGTCACTGCCGGATGGGTTGCTCCTGATAAAGACACTATAACACCTGCTTCCAACGGTCATTTTGATTTTCATGTACCTTTACGATTGCTTTTAGGATTTGCTGAAGATTACAAAAGGGTTATAATAAATGTTAAACAAGAATTAGTATTACTCAGATCTTCAACTAATAAGGACTTAATACTTGCAGACCCTGCAACTACGGAAGATAAACTGGAATGGCAACTACAATTGGATAAAGTTGTTTGGAGAGTACCTCATGTAAGATTGGCTGATGAACATAGAATCGTATTGTTAAGAAAGTTAAAATCTGACCGTGACATTGTAATGCCATTCCGAAGTTGGGAATTTCATGAATACCCTACATTACCCCAAACAGAACGACAAACATGGACCGTCAAAACATCAACTTACTTGGAACGTGCAAGGTACATAATACTCGGTTTTCAAACTAAGCGAAAAGATGTTATTACTGCAAATGCTGGTCAATTTGATCACTGTAAAATAAAGAATTGTAAAGTTTTCTTAAACTCTCAATTCTTTCCATATGACAATTTAAATGTCATGTTTAGCAAAAAACGTTTTTCCATTTTATATGATATGTATGCAAGATTTCAATCATCATATTATGGAAAGACTAATACACCACTATTATCACCTGATCAGTATTATTCCAAAGCTCCAATAATTGTAATCGATTGTTCAAAACAAAATGAATCAGTAAAATCATCAAGTGTGGATATAAAAATTGAAATGGAATTTGAAGAACCAGTAGCGGATGGAACTTCGGCATACTGTCTAATTCTACATGATAAAATAGTTACTTACACACCACTGACCGGAATAGTAAAGAATGTACTTTAAGAATAATTAGTACAACTACTGCAAAATATTGAGGTTAGAATTATCTTCCTCAATTTTTAAGGTTAGAATTTTGTTTATAAAACACAAGTTGAAAATAAACAATTATGTAATTGTATAAATTTCAAAAATTTTACAAAAAATATAAAAGCAGGAAATTACCTAGTAGAAACTTCATTCTATCTTCAACCGTCGTTTGGGAAACATCGTTCGCAAGATGAATTCTACTAACGGAGAAGAAAATACACCTCTAATGGATGAAAATAGTTCTGATATAGAAAAGCAAGTTGAACAAGAAATGGATGAATTCCTCAAGTTTAACAAACATAAGAAGAAAGAAGAAGAAGGAGAAGATGAAAAAGAAGTAAAAAGAAAAAAGGTTGAAGTTAACATTACAACAAATATTTTAACAGAAGTATTTCTTCGAATTTTCTACCCTATTTCTTCATGCATGACAAAAAGTATATCTGTTGGAATTGTAAAATCATTGGATTATTCACCAATTGTTATGTTAAATCAAGGAAGTAAAATGGTTATCTTTACTGAAACTTCTTGGGATTCTCTAATGAAACATTTACATCTTTTGGAATGTTATTTAACTAACAACACATTTGGAAAAAGAACAAGATTAAGTTTATTAGAATCAAATATTGAAGTTGATATAATCAAACATCGTGGGGGACAAGTTGTTCGCTTCAAAGATTTAACTAGACATGATGTAAAATTACATTTCACTAAAGAAGAATTTTACACTTTAAGTTGTACTACCGGTCCTGTCACTAGATACTTAAAACAACTAGTATTTTCAAGTACAATAATTAAAGATTATCTAATCGATACATTGGACAGACAACCATTCATTCCAATTTTATATGGTCCTGTGGATACTTCAATTTTTAATCGAATACCTCAAGAAGTGGATATGTGGAGACAATTAAACAACTATCACACCAATTTTAATATAAACGAAGAAGCGCAAGAAATAAAAGAAGAACAATCGTGTTTGTAATAACAGTCAGTTGTGGATGAGACTTCATCATGAACAAACGGGTTTCGTTTTCTACTGCATCACAGTTAATGGAAGTTAAAAGAGGTATAATTGAATTTCAAGCTTTTCGAGGGAATGATGGAAATTTCATTATTAAAGAATTAGTAATTTTGGATATGAACACATCTGTAATTTATCATTACTTGTTCAAACCTCCATTTCCATTCAATAAACTAACAACTAAAGCGAAAGTTACAAACAAATGGTTAAACAAACATTTTCATAACTTAAAATGGGATGAAGGTTTTATTCATTATAACATGATGCCGCATATTATGAATCATTATTGTAAAGAGTTTAAAACTATCTACACAAGAGGATTGGAAAAAGCAAATTGGATACAATCATTTACAAGCAATGAAGTGATAAATGCAATAATAGATAGAGATTTCCAATGCTACTTTAATGAACTTTGTATTTCATCAAAAAGTTTTAAACATCGAAGGTCACAGTGTGCTTTGAAGAATGCCTACCGCTTGAATAATTTCCTTCAACAAAGTGGTGGGGGTAGCATCAGTGGTGGGGGTAGTGTCAGTGGTGGGGGTATTCTCGATAATAAAAGTGAGAGCGCTACCATGACACAGCATGAGTATTACTCGAACCTCCGAAGAGACAACATCTCCAACGGATATTCTTATTAACAAGAAGATTAGCATCAGCAAAAACATTAAGATGGCATCAAACAACTTACTTCAAAATTTAGTTGAACAATTCAACGCTCATTCAAAATCAACAATCCTACCTACAAAAAAATGTTCCGAGCTGAAAGAAGAAAAACACTACATCATTCATACAATAAAGAAGATGGAAACTTCAGTAGGTGATGCTATAAATTGCACATTAAGCGAGGCACCTTATACAATTGGTGATGAAGCAAAATTTCAAATCTTCCTACCAAAGCGCTTCGTACAACTACTACAAAATGAAGATCTTCGTATAATTCAACCCGGCGCACTCTATTTGGTATCACATGGACCAAGTGGAAACAATTCTACTGAACTTACAATTCATGTAACACCTACTACTGATTAGTTTGTACATAAGATTGTAAATATTTCTTTGTATTTGTTTCTCAATAAATATGATATAAACCTAAAAAAAAAAAAAAAAAAAAAAAGCAACATATTGTAATGTGTTTGTACATTACAATATGTTGCTTTTTTTAAAAATTCCATGGGATGACCTTGACCCAATTTTTGTGTGATAATAAAAGTGAAAATCAACTTGTTAAATTCATCAGTCTACGACTACCTTTCATACCGTACACATCTCACTCTCTATCACTAAATACAAAACTTCAACATGTCCCTAAAGGTTAAGTGTGCATCTTATGATACCAACACCATAACTACTTTTGAACAACTTGAAGATTTAACTAACGAAATGCGAGTTTTACTTACCGGTGGTTATCACTTAACTGTTGATGTTAGTGCTACTAATACAAGGATGTTCACTAAAACAAAATATTGCGATGATGAAATATTTTTTTCTACACAACCTACAACTTCTTCATCGCCAGCTGGTCAACATAACGTCAAGTTCCAGAAGTATTACCAATGATGAATAACTTTTAATAAATAAAATTACAACTAAGGAATCACGTGATCAATATCAAGTTCATAAAAAGGATGTAACAGTTTGATAAATAATCATTCGCTTCTCAGCTCTCGCCACAACAAGATCTATTCTACAAAATGTTATACAGAATGATGATTGAACTTGATGGGAAAATCTATGGAAAGGATTATAACACTGTTGAACAAATGACTCAAGATTTAGATGTATTAACTAAAGAAGGATATCAAGCTAAATTAATTTTAAAATTTCCTGAAGTACATCCACTATCAACAGAAGAACTTATTGCTATGGCTAAGGCAGAGAGAGAAAAAAAGTCTGAAGAAAACAAACAGAAACAAACTTCCTAAATTTCAATAATCCTTACACTTGTAAGGTATAATTTTTTAAAACTCCATTTGGATGACCTTGAAATTACCCCTACCACTTTTCATAGTACATAAAACTCGCTATTCATCACTATACAATCTTATTCTTTCACTAGACTCCGCAGCGTCAACATGGAAGAGCAAAAATACAAGTACAAACCTCGTTACTGTTGTGAACAACAGTGTACAGATTTAGGACCAATGATGGTGGATGGGTTAGCTTGTACTAAATGTGAATTCTTCGGATCTTGTTATTGCAAATGTAAAACAAAACAACTACCGCCACCGGAATTGCGAACTTTCAAATTTTACAAATCAAGATATTTTCATACATGTTGTCCTCAAAGATGTTTCAAATTTCACCCTCTAGATCTTGCTCATTGTCAACGCACCAAGTCTCATCAAGATGATTTTTGTACACATATGATAAAAAGATGTAAATACAGATCAGATTGGTATTCCGATCCTGTAGAACCATCAAATGTATAATTTCAGTTTTACACTCTTTTTTAAAACTTCAATTGGATGACCTTGAGATTTCCCCCACCATTAGTTCTAATTTTTATATAATATTAAATCATTCCACTTCCAACACTCTAACTAACAACATGGAAGGAAAATTTATCAAGTTTGAACATATAATAACTGACAGGGAGGAGATGGAAGAATTGTTTCAAAACTTACTTTCTGTCATTGACGAATATCCTATAAGATGGTTCAGAATTGTAGTTCAATATTTAAATCCTGGTGAATTGTTTTCTTCATCGAGTGAAGAGGATGAAACAACTACTTCGGTTCAAATAATTGAATTAAAAGACGAAGAAGAAGAAGAACTAAACGTTTTATTCAATCATAAGCTCAAGGTCCCCAATATAGAAGCCCCCTCCCTAAAAAGCCCCCCTCCCTAAACACCTGCTCAAGGTCGCCATTATATAAGCCCCCTTCCCTAGGCGCTAATCCTCATTCGATTGCCAACTCTCTAACGATGAACACTTCTCAATTGGCACGAATGAATGCTAGTTTTGAAATAAACTCAAAAGATGATTTACAAGAAATATTTAATGCTTTAAATGAAATTATAGATAAATTTAACGCTATTACAATGAATTTGGAAATAACTTACGCTTGTCCTATTTGTAATAAGGTTGAAAATTCTGATGAAGACAGTTTACTAAATACTACTCCTCTTACCCCTCTACAGTCGGACACAACTTCTGAGGCAAATGATGAGCAGCATCTTTCCCCCACCACTTCTATGTAACAACGCTCTTTCCCCCCACCACTTCTTTATTTAACCGACATTTCCCTCTTTTAACTCTCATTCCATCCTCGCCTCTTCAACTATCAACATCGCTTCTTTCAAAATTTCAAAAAAACACAAACATGATGGATATGATGGATGAAGTTCCATTTGTAACAAGGATGGAAGAGGATAAATTGAAATTGGAAATCAAACGTTTGGAAATGGAACGGGAAAACCAACTCGAGATGTTACATTTGTTCAAACTTTTTAAATACATCATCTGGGGACTCTGCGTTTACCTTCTCATCGTCGTCGGTGTTTGTGTTTACAACTCTGTAGTTCATAACAAAACTTCAACTTGTTTAAACACTGCTGTCACACATTGATTGTATGTTTTTCACAAATAAAATTCACAAACCTAATTCTATACCTATCCCGCTATCACCGGAGTTGGTTCCACTCTCCGAACTATTACTCCGGTGGTAGCGGGATAGGGTTTTTTAAAACTTACTCTGGATGACCTTGACATACTTTCCATAACCCAATTGTCAAGTTGAATTTCAAATTTCAAATAACATCTCCTACCCCACCGGAAGCTATATGGCATGGCATATGGCGGCAGCGACTGATTTGGCAGCTGGCCGATGGCAGCTGGCCGGCAGCGGCTGGCAATTGGCACGACTTCCGTTTTGAAAGTAACCAAACCCCACTACTAAACCCTTAGCGTATTAAATAAGTATAGATATTTCCCATGCATTTTTACCAAAAATCTCCAAAAATAAATTCATTTATAGATTTCCCGTAGTTTTTTTCATAATGGCAATTTTATGAAACGTAATTGTGAATATTTACTTATGAAAACAAATTATTACGGTCTATAAAAGTTGGATTTGAAACACAAATTAATCTTGCCTTGAAAGCTGTTGTTAGTGAAAATAAAATAATAGTTTTATAATTTTACAAATCAGACTAAAATAAAAAAAGAATGTTATTAGCAAATGGTTAGCAGCTTACGTTGAGGAAAATTATATCATAATTTACTTAATGTAAGGTAAATGGCAGAAGGCTGCCGCAAATCCCTAACGTTTTCGGGATACAAATGGGTTTTTGTAAAAGAATTTTGAAACTTATATAAATTTATTTTTCATAAGATTGATAACCGGAATGTTGAATAACGCACTTTTATAACTTACTTTGATCCTCATGTTTTTTTCCATTCTAAGTGGAGATTATTAACTAGGAGTACGCTCGTACCTCCCGTAAGCGTCTATTCGAAGAATAAATTTAAACTTTTACATTAGGGACTGTCACATTCAAAAAATGTTATCCTTGAAAACAAATTGGTTTTTGTTTATGCGACTACGTAACGCCACTCCCGTTCTCCGTTCTGTTCTGAATCCAATAATTTGGACTGGACTGGAATTGAGCCTGTTAGTAGACCAATCAGAACGTCTCAGTCTTGATTGATAAGACTCGCAAAGATGTTGTCAAAATGTAAACATTGAACCGACTAAAAATGACTCCAATGCATTTCTTATGGCGAAAATGAAAAAGTTACTTTTTAAGTTTATTTGATAAATATCCACCCAAATGTTTTCAACAACAGCCTTAAAAATAGCATAAAGAATATTCGACTGAAATTTGAGACTGATCTGTGACTTCGATGGAGAGTAATCGTCGCGGAAATTACATTTGCAATATGAGTCACTCTAGAGCCTATTAATCTACTGAAATCACCAAATTCAATCGAAATTTATTTTGTTCCCTACGCAGGTCTCAAGAATTTTTAGTTTTAAAGTACATTTACAATTAGGTATGTAATTTACACTTATCAACAAAATTTACTAATCAGTTTGACAAAAAAAACACCAATTACTTGGTTTTTATAAATAACGGTTAATCAATGAGGGGGATGTTTCAGTCTTCCATCGTATAAATTTATAACGCAGAACGTGGCAAACGCGTTATATGGCGATGTGCCAATCGAGTATAAGTGGATGTCGCACATAAATTCACCGGTAATTGAGGTAGGTGACGCTCGTACGTTCGTAACTTTTAATTAGTTTGTCATTTTAAATTTATAGTGAGGTATTCAATTATTACTGTTACTGATTGTTTTAAGTGATGAAATAGAACATTAATAAAACCTGGTTTAATAATGCCTTATTTATAACCGAGCAAGTCATTTATATAATTTAATTTTTATTTATATTAATAATAAATAAACATCTCCTGACATTATTACTTCCATGATATAACGTACACTATAACATTTAAGAGTCTGCAGTACCTCCGCAATTCCATGCAGTGGATTTTTGTCCCATAAGTCTTTGAAACACTTTATCTTGATAATCTTGCATCGGATTCGCGTGAAACTTGATATGTTCACTATAATTGTATAATGGTGTAGGCATAATTACTACCAATAATATTCTCATCCAATTTCTGAAAATATGACGTTAATATGAGGTGGTTAATATGACGTGGATGCATTTATAATAAACATCCTAAAATGGTTTAACATGGTTTAAAATATGTGTTAATATATATTTATATTTTATTCGTTATACGAGTGGATATTTTTTTTAATTAATTTTCTATCACATCAAAAGGAACTATGGTATCATTTATTGACATCAAGTTTGAAATTACCTTATAAAAATTACCTTACTCATAGTAATGTTTTGAATTTAACATTGTTCTTATCTATACTTATTTAATAAGCTAAGGTTTTTTTTGTCTTGAGAACTCATCCTACAATTTTCAACCGATTTTAAAGTTTTTGGTGTCGTTGGATAGGGCTTGGTCTGTAGTTGTTTAAGCCTAAAACTGATGAGAATCGGACTGAAAATAAAGGCGCTATCCACCATTGAAATTTAAAAATTTTCCATTTAAATAACATTGTAATAAAGCATAATAAACGTTTGAATAAAGCATTTTAAACATCTGTTAATAATCAGCTGCAAATACGTATAGTTTTTGGTAATTATAGATATTCACAATACTAGACTGTTCGGATGTCATTGATTTAGAACTAAAGTAACATTTTTGCTACAATAAAATAAATTGCTCGATTTCGAGCAACACGTATACTAGTAAGACAAAATAGCAAAGTGGTGAAGGTACTGAGTCTATAAAGTACGAATACTGTAGTAATTAAAATGTCCGAGGTTACTGATTCCAGTTAAACTAATCTTAAACTCCTAAAAGAAATATTAATCTGTAGGATTGCAGAAACACAATTAATCTTTCAAATTATAAAAAAATGTAGCATTATTTTGAATAACTGTGATAACTCGTAAAAAATGGCATTTAAAATGTTTGTTTACGTTTGTAAGCTTAAATCACACATCACAGAGAGTAAAGGTCCCTTATCCCAGCAAAGGCCCTTCTTATTTCAATTAAGTAAAAAAACTCTAAAAAATTATTTTATAAACTAATCGCATCCTCAAAGAATCTCCTTCTAACAATTTATTTTGGTATTAAATGCACCTAATTATAGGTTACTGGTACTGTATTCAGAGGGATCAGATTGTTTGTTGTTAACACGCACGTGTGTAGTAGCCCATAGCCTTACGATAGATGACTAGTCAATAAAACAGCGGAAGTCACGTGCGTGTGTGGCTAAATAAAACCGCTGTCTCAGAAAATCATGCTTATTTGTGGCCATAGAACATCGAGCTGGAATTTCTCAAATTTTATCCTTAAACTCAAGACAATAATAATGTAATCTGTTGAATATTTTTAAAAGATATACCAAAAATTGTTTGTATCTTTATAAGTTTTGTATTTATAAATAAATTATCAAAAAAGTTGTGCGAGAAGTAGAAAATAACTTACTGGAAACATTACAGATATCTCAAGTCTGAACATTGAAAGGTGTATTATCATCTAAATATAGGGTATTACGTCTTACTCAAAGACGAATGCATTGAATTGCGAAACCAGTTATTTTATGTTGCAGGGACGGGTGATTAAAATTATACTAAGCTGGAAGAGGTATTTTTATGTGGTAAAAAAGAACTCTTAATTGGACCGGTCCAGTATCAACGTGTCAACTATGATTGGACAGGTCAATGATTATAAGTAGCCAGTTTTGTACATAGAAGTTGGACTTCAAAGGCTTTTACTATATTGTCCGAGGGAAAGGTCAAATGAGCTCATTGACAATACGCCAATAGGGGGTTGTATTTAGAAAATTCATTGTTGGTAAATAAATAAAATTGTAGATGTTCCGCTTTTATTCATTTATTTATTTATCTAACATATACGGCTTACACCCTTTTACAAACGAATTTGCAATTTGTAGGTACAAACCACACCAGAACATAGTTATCTTATTTGATATTCTTTTGACTAATAAATTATAATACTACACCAAAAATACTAACAAGGAAATAACATAGGCCTATATAATAACAACTTTCAATAATATAACCTAATAACACAATAAACAATGTCATTTATACATAACTTAATATGCTTACAGGAAATGCCGGATCGCTGTATGAAACTAGCACACAAACAGATATCACAAATACTATACATCTTATGAAGCTCATTTTAAAATTGCTCATCTGACATAGCGAAAAAACTACATGATCAGGCAGGCAGATACAACCTCAAGCGATGTATGCGCGGTATTGTGCTGTGAAGAGCGTCGTATTGCGTGGAGAGGTGTCTTCTTTCGAAGAGGTGTCTGGATCTCACAAACCACACACAACGGAAGATCATCCTGCTCACAAGGTCAGGAGAATCCACCAAAGCAGAGACAATCCACCTGAGGAACACCAAGTCTGCAATCTCTCGCCTAGCCCACAGGGGAAGAAGTTGAAACTGCTTTGACTGTAACATAGTTTTTATTTATCTTTTAATTACTTTTCTTTGGACAGTAAAGTTTTAACAATTGTTAAAACATGCTATCTTAAGTAAGGTTTATTACTTTTTATTGGATTTAAAACTATTTATATGAATAGTAATGAACAATAGATCAGGGGAAAATGCACTATCTTGGTGGTACAGCGTTTTGATCTCATTGCAATTTAAAATCTTGCGTTTATAGCGTTGGAATCACATGTATCTTCGTTTAATCATGAGGTGATAATAATTAGAGAACACTATACTGTATAAGTAAAGGAAGTTTTTCAGAAGGAGCGTTTAAATTAAATTGCTATCCTAGAAAAATGGCCGAGGAATTCACTTGATTATACTTCTACATCACTGTGTTAAGAGATCAATTTTCTAGAGAATTATTTATGTAAATATGTGATAGCTGGTAGAACGTATTCATGCCGTGGATGATTTAAAACTCTTCAGACCACTTCAATTTATGAACTATTTTAATATCTCTAATCGATATTATACCTACTTTTCGGTATAAAGCAGTATAGCCTAGTATTTAAAGAAGAGGTAAACTGGCACCTATAAGATTATCGTTAAACACTGAGACAGTTATAATTTGTTTTTTAGATGCCGGTATTTGGAAATGTTACATTTTATATCAAAAGGAGTCAATGCACGGAGCATGTTAGGCAGTAGGTTTACGGGCGGCCTACTGGTGCATGAAGTAGTGTGTAATAACGGTAATTTTCAATTAGCTCCTTCCTGGGTTATCTGCCATCTCTGGCTCGGCTATCTACATCTAGATGATCGCGATAAGCATATCCGTCTCCTAGCCTCCAGCCAGCCTATCTCCCGACACCCTATCTTATCTTGCACTTCTCGGCTCTCGTTGGGAAACCCTCAACGCGCAGTTGCGATCACTTTGATCCTAAAACAATTTAATTTCCATCCACATGAAAAGTAACTGTTAAATGTTTAGGTTTTAAATAAGTGTTTTAATCAGATCAACCTTCAATCCTTAAAAGTATACGCTACTTTCTGATGTTTTACAAAACTAAGTAATGATAATTTTTATCCTGTTCTATTTAATAATGTAACTAAAAATAATACCCCCGTCGCAGCAGACCTGCGTACTCAGCGAATTTCCAACCAAAGAATTATTGTTTTAACATCAAAGAACTTTGTGGCTATCTTATATAATTAATAATCTTTACAAGGAAATATAATATATTTAATGGCATTATATTTCTGAGTAAATTATTTTTATTTAATAATTCATATATTAATATTTATATTGCAATAAATGACTTTTTAACAGTAATAAAAGTGCATAATCCAAAGCTTCCATGTAAAAGGAAAGATTTGTTTACAAATGACAAAACATAAACATTTCAAATTTGACAAATATGCAGAAGACAGCTGATCAGCTGATTAGGAACAGATACCCTATATCTCCATCTCTCTTGCTCCCATTATACAATTATTTTCCATGAGAATACCATGGGATTTAGTATGTAGGTTTGCTGCCATGGGTGTTTTTTATCAAATCTTAATTACTCATCACCTAGTGAAGGTTCATAAAATTTTTATGAAGATATGTTGATAAATAAGCGATATATAACTTTTTAAAGATTTATCCATAAGAATAACATGGGAAACTTGATTTGAATTTTCTCGATCACTAGTTAAGCTATTTTAAAGATTCAAAATACCAAATTGTTTGTTTTTTTTAAGCTCTTTCAAATGATTTTAGTTAAAATTGAAGAATTTTGAAAATTTAGGTCCAAAAATGCCAAAAACCCATTTTTGACCCCTTTGAAACCCCATAAAACCCCGTTCCCATAACCCGACAATGCTGGTTCGCGAACTCATGAAAATAGACCTGGTCTTACACCTTCATACCAAATTTGATTAAAATCGGAGGTCCATTTCAAAAGTTATCGGTACCACGGACACACACACATATATATATATATATATATATATATATATATATATATATATATATATATATATATGAAAACGAACGAAAGGTGTTTTTGGCTTCTGGGGACCTCAAAATGAAAAAGTAAAGTGGTCCCGGGCTTAGGTCTTACCATGGCTACTACCGTAATAGCGTATTCCCTATAGGGAAATTCGCTAAAATATTGAAAAAGTTTTAATAAACACGAAATCCTTAACATTTTTTCATGTACACTGTTTGTAATTTACTTCAATATGCCAAATATACTGCAATATCAATAGTTTTGCCCTATTAATGTTTATTTTATACGATCTACAAGTTTGATCCCGTAAAACTTTGCCATACTTTATAAATTTTAAAATTCTTTCTGGAAAATTGCGCTATCCTAAAATTTTTTTATTTACTATTATACTACTATTTATATGACTTCAACTAGGTCGTACTAAAGTACAAGCCATAGTTCAATTTTAATCAAAGTTTATTCATCATCATAGTTTAGTAATTATCATATTTGTTTTACTTATAGCTAATTATGTTAACCCCATGTTAAGACAAAATTTGAACTTTGATTTGTATATTTTGTAACGCATGAGACTTAAATGATTTAGGGGGAACCAGGTAGGGGGCATGGGGGCGGAGCCCCCATCGAGCCGTAGGCGAGTCATCTTTATTACAGTTTAATAAATGATTTTTTATACGATTAATGGGACCCATAAAAAATGTGTACTACGGCAGTAAAATTGTCTTACTTTAAGTCAAGACAACTGTATTCGAAGAAGTCAGTGGTTTCCGGGGAAACCTCTCCTCTATACAATACTAATTAGTACGAAATTAATTAGAAAGAAATTAATTGGGACGCTTCCCTGAATTCACTAACGATCTCCTCCTTGTGAGTTCTCAACGTACGGGGTATGCTGACTTGCGGAACCACCAACATCAACATTGACACACTCCACTTGTTGAACAACACCGGGGAAAATCAATAATTGAAATGGGAGAACATGAGAGAAGTTATGTAAGTACTCGTACAGTAATCTATACTTATTTAATACGCTAAGGGTTTTTTGTGTTTAGATCTCCTGCTACAATTCTCAACCGATTTGCAAGTTTTTATTGTAGTTTTATAGAGCTTGGTCTGTATTTCTTTCCACCAAAAATTGATGAGAATCGGACTTAAAATAAGGGTGCTATCAGCAAATTAAATTTGAAATTTTCTCATAGAATAACATTGGGATTGTTTGAGCATTTAAAACAGCCGTTAACGTACCGCTGTAGTTTTTGGTGATCCTTGATATTCACAATATTGGATTGGTAGGATTTCATTGATTTAGAACTAAATGTAATTTTTGTATTGTATCAAAATAAATTGCTCGATATCGAGCAACGTGCATTAGCATTCATAAATTTAAAAAAGTAGGCTTTCCGTTTGTTGTATAGGATTTTTTTACATTCCCAAATGCATTTTGTATCAATTAGGTTAGTACTCTCCCTTACTACCATTGCCTAGTATACTTAGGGTGGGTCGGGGTAATTTTGAGACAAAATTCAAACTTTCCTTATATTTCAAAAAGTTATGGTTTAAATTTATTAAAAATTTTATCACAACACCTCACAGATGTTACAACTATGTTGTATGAATTTCAGTCTCTGTAATTAATTTGTTAGAACAAAATATAAATAAAACGTGTCTCATCATTACCCCAGCAAATGGGAAATTATGAGACAAAGTGGGGGAATTTTGATACACCCATTCTACCATTAGTTTAACACAAGATAATATAGTCCTGATAGGGGCAATTTGTAGACAGTACTATATACATCATTTTAGAGGGTTGGGGAAATTTTGAGACAGCAAGATTGGGCAGAAAAAAGTTATATTTACCACAAATCGGAATAACATTTATATTTAAGAACTTAGTACTTATTAAAATGGTTTTAAGACAAAAATACTAATTCCTTTTTTTGCTGGAATGTGTGGATATACCCTAAATACTAATATTTAAAATCTTTTAACATTTTTATGGCAAAAGCAAGGAAAAATGAAGTCTTTGGCTGCAGCAATAAAATACTTAAAAACGGACAGTCAGTTTATAAACTATTGCTTCAGTTTATATCAGTCTGCAATTTGGTAGTTGGTACAATTATAACTTACTGTATGAATATTAAATATAACTTAGTCCTGTTATAAATAAGAAAACAGCATTTGTTTTCATTATATCATAATAATATACGTAAAAATAACACATCACTTTAGTTTTACTGTCAATTTGATTTTTAATATTAATTTACACTTTTCAGGCCTGCATTTCACTTTGTTTCTTTTTTATCAGATGTAACTTCTGAGAAAATGTCAACTCTAAATTTTTTTAGGTTGTTGTATAAGGCTCGGACATCTCTGATTGACCTTACTATAAATGGATCGAAAGACAGGGTCTGGATGGACCCATGGAAAATAAACGTAGGTTTTACAATGGAAAATTTGAGCTGGTTTGGACTTAAGTTGAGACGGTTTATTTCTGATTCACATTTCTCACAGAAATCATAAATAATGAAAGGATCACTGGTAACATTACATCTGGTTACTTCTAGACTCTCCGGTTTTTTTATTTCAAGTTGATGGCGTTCTTTAAAACTCCGAAACCAGTCATCGATTATCTTGAAAAGGTGTCTTTACATTATGTTTTATGACATATTCTTGTACCACATCTTTGATCTCTTCTTTAAGAAGCCCAAATCCCCATTTTAGACATTGTTTTAAGGGATTGGCCAACTCCTCTTCCTCTGCTAGAGGGATTGCAGTTTTACGGCCCGCAACACCCGTATTTAGACCTTTCAGACGTCTGTGTAATACATCTTTCTGGATATTATACTTTCTAGCAATTGCCCTTGCACTAAAAGGTAGATTTTTACTCATAAGGTCTTCAATCCCTTCTAAAGCCTTTTTAAGATCCTCTTCATCGTAGCTTTTCCCTTTCTTACAGTATCGTGGTATCTTGTAAAATATTTTGAACTACAGCCTACAGGTTCTACAGTTCAAATAATTACTCTTTTACATAGCTACCCTTCTACATAACTACTTAGAACATAAAACAGAAAGAAACAGGAACGATTTTGTTAGTTTATCAATATTATTGATGTCTCAAAATTACCCCCACGGCTGTCTATAAATTACCCCTTGTTCAAAGAAAAAATTATACCAGAGAAATAAAAATTTTTTAATAAAAAATTCCTAAGATATCAATGTGAAACTTTAATAACTTAATCAAGTACTTTTTACAAAGATAATAACATATTTTTTACCTCCTTAAGTATATTGGTTTTAAATGGAGGTCGAAAGTTTAACTTGTATGAACGAAAGTTTTTTAATTATTTTTGCGGACTCTTAGCAGAAAATTTTTTAAACCCAGTAAATTTTTTTTTATTATTTCTCAGATTTTTGTATGGTATTCTGCAAGTGTTAATTTAGTGTTTTTAACTCATTAGAGTTTCTAAAAAAAGAAATTTTCCGATATTAGAATGGTGTCTTTAAATTACCCCGAAACATCGTGTCTCAAAATTACCCCGACCGACCCTAAGGTTGTTTTTTCTTTCGCCAACATTGATATCAGACAGGATTGATTTTGGATCCAGTTTCCATTTTTTATTGGCTAATAATTAATTATGCTGTATAAAACAACAGGTGGACGTTAGATAGTAGCCTCAAGACTAATGTTTGAACCATTCTCTATCAAAATGTTTAAATTCTTCCTGCCGTAAAACATACAAAGAAGCAAAAAGTTACACATCTCCTACAGTGGTTCCATCATTGTCTGTCTTCAGCATCCTTGTCACCTTCCTCATAGTGCATATCTCACTGTACCAGGTCATTTCATTCCTTCTTTAGTCTTCTTATGGGGGTCTCCTCCCTTCCATAATGTGGTCTCCAAAATATAATTTATTAATGGGGCATTTGATTTGTCTGATAATATTGCTTACCCATTAATCTCATTCGTCTTATTTTTGCCGCTGCTACCTACAGTTCTGCTTTAAAATATTGTATGATTTTAAAAAAAATCTAAATACGTGATCAAAGTGACCACGTATTTGCAGTGGTCTTTGGTAAAACAAATTTAGACTAATGATTCCCTTTAAGGCAAAAGATACCAAAGTTTTTTCCTAACAAATGGATTTATGCTTTTTATTTTTTATAAAAATATATCAAGTATTGAACATCAGACCGATTATGTACTCTTCATACCTGGCATCTGTTACCATTAATGTTGTATTGCTAGAGATTAATAATAATGGGACTATTTAAAGTTTACTAAGCCTCAGTGCGTATTCTTCAAATTCAGAATGTTATTTTCCAGTGTTATGAAAGTTAAGTTATTAATGTTATTCTGATTTGGCTTCCAGGGTTACAAAACCTGTTTGGAAAAATTCCTTTTTATTAAGTGTAAGGAGAACTTATATGTTGAAAAAAGAAACAACAAAAACAGTATGTTTTAATAAAACAAAACTACATTTTTCAACTAAAATTGACACAAAACCTAACCACACGTAAAAGCTAATACAATTCGCGTGGTTGTCCAACTAAAAACTCTTAAATACTAAGCGAATTGGACTCTTAATAACATTTTCAAAAAATAAAAATAAATAAATAAAATAACCATATTTTTAAACGAAGCTTAATACAAAAATTGATATTAGTCTAATGGCAGATGTCGAAGATTTTTATTAATACTTATGTGTTTTATTTTACTAAACAGGAAAGTTTTCTATGCAGTTTAGGTCTTAGTGGTCATAGTACATTTTCAGATATATTAACATTGTATTATATTGTATTGTACTGTACATTGTAACAATGTACATGTACATGTAGATTGTACTGTAACATTGTATTGTATTGTATTAACATTTTACCCTCGTAGCCTAGTTAAAAATAAACTCACAATGTTACAGGATCTAGAAACATAACAAAAACCTACATGATGAAAGTGATCTTTTGTATAAGGTTTCAATCATTATGTGTTTATCAATGGGTAGGAAGCACAATAATAGCAAAATAAACTATTCCCTTTATTCCAACATTTTCAGTTTTTACTTAATGAAAAGTTAAATCGTGCAAATCATAATTATGAAATTGATTAAAACCCATTATTTACTCTCTGGAACTTCTAGTTCAAAATTAGCATTAAGATTATGAAAGATGGTAGCAAAATTAATAGAAATCAGATGTATGTAAAATAAACTATGTATTTACACAACGTAGGCCCTTACAGTAAATCATTCAATTTAGATGCAAAACATTTTCATCTTATCAATCAACGATCTTGTATCTGCAGATGTTATCACGGATGGAGGTAATTTGAATGCCGAAGTTTCCATTAGCACATAATAAAGATATAACTCGATACTTGAGTGAGTTTTAGTGGGCGCTAGAATAAAATTTATGACACAGGAATAATTTTAAAATTGTAATTAAATCTGTTTTCGTTTATTAGTCTTCTGTCGTTTATACTGTTAAATAAGGTAAATATTTGCATTAATTATAAACATTTAACGACCTTTTTTTTGTTGTTGAATCTTATTCCATAAAAATTATTGTGTATAGGCCTAATCAAGACAATCTACTTAATGTAATATCAGTTAGTAAAATATGATTAATAAATTTATTGTTTAAGAAACAGCTTGAATTACCAGTAATTGTTTTGTTAACTTCTTAACAAATTCATACTAAATTTATTTATTTAATTATTCACGGGAAAATTCATTTACATCGGTCACATGTACAGTGTTCAGTTGATAATGTAATAAACAATACAATAATACACAATTTAGTTAGTGCTAATATAGTAACAGTTCGTGTAATTAATATAAATAGCATCATACAAGTATGCATATTGCAATAGTATTATGTTAAAATAGTCTTGTAAAACAATTAGGCTAAGTTGGTTACAATAGACCGACCAGAAGTAAACCCATGTTGTCGATCAGACATATGTTTAAAATCAGAGGACCAACATTCTTTAGCACAAGCCTCTAATAACCCTTATCTAAACTAGAATGGTTCTTTAGTTATCCAATTTTTCAGTAGATCCATTTTTTGGATGAACATATCTTCAAGGATTCAGGGTATACACCACATTTCAAAGATATATTGAAAGGAGTCCACAGGTGACCCGACAATACTGGGAACTTGAGTACTGATGGGGGAATACAATCTCTGGTCCGTGGCCTTTAGTATCAAGTGATTTGAGAGCAGCTTCCACTTCTTCCAAATTAATATGAAAATTAGCCAAGTATTCCTGTGGGTATCATATCTAAGGGTAGTTAGTATCAGGCAATGTGAAAACTGACCCGAAGTATTCAGCAAAATACTATCCATGTTCTGATGGATGTGTCAAGGATTTATTTTCAAAATTCGTTTACGTTTATAAAAGCAAGATGTTTTACTTTAGGCCTACATATATCTATATATTAAAAAAATTGGGTTTTTCTTTTCCGGTTATGTTTGGCTCTTCTACCCGACCGATTTTCATGATTTTAGTCTTAAATTAAAGGTGTGCATTCACAGATGAGCCATCAAGCATCGGAATCCACTTTCCCATCATATTACTCGATTTACACACAAATTAAATTTCCTCCCTGTGTATTTCTTATGGGAGTTAAATTTTAATAGTCTTTTCCGGATTTGTTTGGCTATTCTAACCGACCGATTTTGATAATTTTGGTCTTAAATTAAAGGTAATAATGCACAGATTTGCCATCAAACATTCGTATTCAGTTATCTACTATATTACTCGACCTAAAAACATAAATGTGATTTTTTCCGGATTGTTCAATTGAATAAAAGATAATATTCTCCATTTATAGATATTTTATGCTATATGTTTTGGTCTAAGAACCATCTCTGGAATACCAGCTTTCATATGAGCCTTTGAATATAAAAATCGGACGAAACTGAAGCTCGCTATAGCATTCCAAATAACATAATTTATTTTAATTTTTATGACTTATCTGCAATTAATGATACATAACTCCATTTCTATTTAAGATATTATATATGTTTTGGTCTTCAAATAATCCTTGAAATCTTAGCTTTCTTTTGAGACAGTGATCGTTATAATCGGTATTTATTTATCTATTGTATTACTCGATCTAAAAACATAAATTTGATCATTTCCAGAATTTGTAATTGAATTAAGGATAAAATTTTCCAGTTATAGATTTGTTATGCTATATGGTTTGGTCTAAGAACCATCTCTGGAATACCAGCTTTCATATGATCTTTTGAATATAAAAATCGGATGAAACTGAAGCTGGCTACAGTATACCAAATAACATAATTTATTTTAATTTTTATGATTTATCTTCAATTAACGATACATAACTCCATTTATATTTAAGACATTTTATATGTTTTGGTTTTCAAATAATCCTTGAAATCTTGGCTTTCTTTTGAGATATCGATTGTTAAAATTGGTATTTATTTATCTACTGTATTACTCGACCTAAAATCATAAATTTGATAATTTACAGAATCTGGAATTGAATTAAAGGATAAATGTTTACAGTTATAATTAAGTAAAGCTATGTGTTTTGGTCCAAGAACTGTCTCTGGAATACAAGCTTTCATATGAGTCATTGAGTATAAAAATCGGACGAAATTGAAGCTTGCTACTGCATTTTAAGCAACCCAAGTTGTAATTCTTTTATGACTTATCTGCAGTCGATGATTCATAACTCCATTTATATTTTAGATATTTTGAATGTTTTGGTCATGAAATAATCCTTGAAATTTTTGTTTTCTTTTGAGATATTGATCGTTAGAATCGGTTAATTTTGAGACGGTATAATATGTTTCTAAAATTGTGTTAGGCCTACATTTAAGTGCAATACATTTAATTATAGGTTAGAAATTCTGTTTATTTTGGTTGTGGATCATTCAGCTTCCACTAAGCTCATGATGATAATAAAAATCGGGCAAGCATAATGCGCTATATAATTTTATACAACATAATTTTAATCATGGTTTTCTGAAATTTGAATTTAATTGCAGACATTTTTATGCAGTTCTAATTAGTTTGTGGTATTATTTTTGGGCTAATAATCTTAAATAAATTGTTGACTTCCAATCACAATTTCGTTTGATAAACGCAAGAAGAACTACCATTGTAAATTTTCTGAATAATATATACCCTTTTATTAATTGAAACTCATTTATTAGCTCCATTTTCAAAAGGTTTGTAAACTTCTCTAAATTATACGATTAGCTTTAAACTATTGTTTATATTTGATGAACATTTACTTTTTCCATAATTATCAAGTTTATACTGGGTGAACACGTGCGAATTTGCACAAAAATCAACAGTACGCTTTTCTAAAAATAAATAAATAAATAAATAAAACTTCATCGTGGTGCAACCTCCAGTTATAGGGTAGGTAAATATCATCCTTGGTTTTGCCATAAGTCTGTGTGTTAGATACTCCTGTCAACTGGTATTCTGTAAATTTCTATTCCAATGTAAAAACCTATCACCTGGGCTTTTGATTTTCAATTTAAAATTTATATTTAAAATAGACAAATCAGTTGTTCATGTCTTTTTAAGTAATAGTGTCTTGATTAAAAATCTAAAGCCAGTTTGCAACTCTGCATCTGCATACTCACACGCGCATTTTAATGTTAAAAAAGCTTTTATGTTTACAAATTTTCGTGTAGCGTATTACCTTTGACTATATACACTAACATGAATAGACTTCTCATAGCATAGGTGTGTTTGAAACCTATTGACGGTGGTGCGATCTTCTGCAGCGTACATGAAGTTCAAGTGACATATAATTGATGAATCAGTATTACCCACTCTTCTCGATCAAGAATGGAATGTTTTATAACTGAGGGTTATTTTTATATTGTGGTGAAGTGTTTTGGCAGCACTGTAAACCCAGATGGATAATAACAACATCGATGGCAGGGACTCTGGCGCCGCGTACACAAAATTTCCAAATTTTTGCCTCGAACCAAATGCATTGGATGAGAGGTCTATCCATGTTAGTGTACATACTATTACTAAATATAGATTCCACATATCCTTTTAATTTTGCAACATATCTCTCCCTTTCATAAATTATTTTACCATGTCCAAAAAACATATGTAAAACATATGTTTAAATAAAATAAACAATAGTATATGTTTGTTGTATTCATGTTATTTAATGTGTCATACCTAAGTTGTTTTTTTCTTTTACCTTTCATTGCAACATCGCATGTCTGGCATAAACAATTGGCTCTAAAATTGAAATTTAACAAACTTAATTGGCTCTTGAATAGAAAATCAAAACTATCAATAACAAATAAATTACTAATTTATAAAGTCATCCTCAAGCCAATCTGGACTTACGGAATCCAACTGGGGCACCACCAGTAATTGAAACATTAACATAATCCAAAGATTTCAATCAAAGTGCCTAAGAAGCATCTTGGACGCCCCTTGGTATGTCAATAACGAAATTCTGCATCGTGACACTAGAACTGTTACAGTAAAAGAAGAAATCGCAAACTTTAGTTTCCGATATCAAGAAAAATTGAACAAGCATCCAAACCACTTGGCAAAGAATCTCATGGACAACAGTGCTTCAGTGTACCGTCTAAAAAAACATTCTATGTGGGACCTTCCCTGCCGTTTTTTATAACATGTTCTACTTTTGTTTAGCTCAGTTGTTGAATAGGGACTAATTCATGTTATTATTCTTTCATCTAAATTACTTATTGTTATGTTCTTACCCTGAACAGATTGTAAATAAATGTTTGTCAATAAAACCTTTCACTGTTTCATATTTTGGATTTATTGATGCATACTAAAACATGTTCACATAAAAGCGCTAATTATTTTTGTTTATTACCACGTCTACAAAAATATCTGCTTAATTTAAATCGTATAACTGTAGATTGACTAAATGAGATGGTTTTTATTGTTTGTTTGTTTGTTTGTTTTTTATTGTTGTGTTCTTTTTTATGTTCTCAAACTTAGTTTCATATACGGTACTGTGGTTCTTAGTAGGCACACTAAATACTGAGAATTATTAATTTCATTGTTAGTATAATTAAATTATCACTATCTGTATCTAATGTCAATGCTGCGGAGCAGCACGGGTGCTCTAGTATTATTATTAAAAGACTCTGTGTTCCCAGTTACTTATCATCGTTATTGTTATACCCGTGTACCTAAATCCAAAGGAATTTTCCATAAACCCGATGTTAAAAGATTGAATGATATATTGAAAATTTTGATTTTCTCTAAGTATTATTTTAATAGGAAAGTAAGTCACGTTTCAGCAGTTTTATTAGCTCATAGAGACTTTTAATTTTATGTAAAGGTCAACAAACTCTTAATTTTGAGTTTTTTCGTTGACTACTGGAGGGCTTGTGATTGGACCAAAAGCATGAATCTGCAACATCAACAATACTGTAGTTTTAAACACATATGTCAATTTGTAAGTGGTTTGACATAGAACCTTTCCCAAACTTTAATTAAGTTTCCCAAGTTTATTAAACTCGAGGGCCTCATCGTCCACACCAAGGTTCACACGAGACTCGGGTTAACATTAAATTAAATGTAAGAGTAAGAATGATTCTAATATTCATTCTGCTACTCATAATATGAGACAAATAGTGTTAAAATGAGTTTAGGTGCTTGATAAAAAGTTTTATTATCTTATGCCAACCACAAAATACTCATTTTCGTATTTCAATTACGAGTTATATTTTCTAGTTTAGTCCATATATCGAGAAAACGCAACAACGAGTCGAGAAAAAAATTCTCAAGCTAGTGTTTCAAATAAACTGTCTGAATAATGGAAAAGGAATACAATGGGCATATTGTAATTTTCTTCCAACGCGTACCCATTCTCCAGCTTAGGTAACTCATTTTCGCAACATTAAACTGCTGTGGTAATTCATGTTTCTGTCACCTCATTTCTCTGCTAGAATCAAGGTAGATCTGGGCTCCTACCTATGGGAGTAGATCGCCAATTAGGGTTGGAGCTGCAAGTTTCGCTGCAGAACGACTGACTGGGCGAATACTAAATTCTATGTTGACTTTTGCTAGTTAGTCAATAGATTAATTGTTCGGTAGTCTCTGTCCCCATTCTCATACATCCTATCAACTGTTTTTATTAAATATTCTTTGTAGAATAGGCCTATACATTTTCCATGATGCTTTGACCAAGTTAAACTGGTCCAGTGTTTAAGAAGATTTATTGTTGGAGTGGGATGATAAGTTTTTCCTTGTAATTGATTCTGGTCTTTAATAATCAATCATCTCTTTGATTTTAATTCATATTCATAGCCGTCTTCCCCGATAAAGGACGACGAGTTTCTCACCGATAAATGGCATGATAGAGCCACTTTTATTATTACTTTGGATAAAACATAACCGAATCATTGCTTCATTTAAGGATTCATTAGATATATACATGTTTTTGTCAACAATGGATAACGTAGGCTACCATTTATGATTACTAGTCAGAATGTCATTAAAATGCTTTAAAATGTCGGTCTAACACAAACTAAAAACCTGTAATAGACAATACAGTTTATCGATGTATCCTTACTGAATAACAGACTAATGATTAAAATCCTCCTGCTAAGTTCTTTTGTATCCTCCCTTAGATTAATAAGAATAAATTTAAATCTTAGAGTTTTTTCCAAGTTTATCTATAACACACAGATTGCTATTCCCATTTATTTACTAATGATAGGTTTTAATACGATAAACTTGTGTATTTTCCATTTTCTGACATATTTAGAAAGGCCTACTAGACATACATCCTGAAGATTATATATTACCCAATATTCTCTTACTCTCAAGTTTATATATTTAAGATTTATTGCACTTATTGATCGTTGCATAGTATTAAGAGAGTAGATAAAGAATATAAGTGCCGTTTCATTTCTTTGAAGTTTGTAATGCCCCAATGTAGGCCTACATTCGATCATTATCATATCATTATGTAGCTAAGTCAAAGTTATGTGTACTGCACTACCAGATGTGATGATTGGAAATATTACTACTTTACCATTGCGATTAAAAATTTTAATGTGTAGTCTGGTGACCACAAAACGATAAAGTAAACAGTCTGGGTTTCAGGTATTACCGTGACTAATATAAGATCGTTTACGCTTTTAGAAGAGTTTTACCAAAATAAATTGTCAACAAGTTATTTTTGTTACATCTGTATAAAACATCCGTCTATTCAGAAAAAAGTATAGTGATAAAAATAGGTTGTAAATGTGCTAGTGCAAGAATATTTGATTAAGTGTCAACATCGTCCTTACTAATGTTTCCCCATATTTTTTGTTAGTTTACATAAAGAAATGTTTGGACCCCGTATTAGACTAAAAGCACGAAAAGATCTTTCCAAGGGGGTCACCCATGGGACTGTCCGCCGCCGCTGACCCCCCGGTTTTCCGATGGCCTCCAGGAACGGCGAGGTGTCGGTCGAGGTGTCGACGCCCAGCTCTGTCCAGCGGTCCAGCCAGGTGCGAGGTGTTGGCCACCATTTGTCATATCCTCGCCACCAAGGACAGGACCGCATCATTACCGGATCTCCATTACTCAATGCCTGACGGTGACACCTGCCTGTCTTTCGGTTATTTGTCACTATCATGTCCTCATCTTTGTCCGTCAAATCAAGCCAGCCTTTAAAAAAACATTTAGAAACTTTTAATATTGGTCTTGAAGTATATAAGTTACTTCATTATTACTTCAGTTTCCAAGTCACTTTGAGCTAAAATAAAACGTTATGTTACCTTGTTCATTGTTGCCGTCTTCAAAAGGATTTTACAAAGTCACGAAGCGGCAACAAGGTAATATTACCTTTTATTTGTATATAAGTTAGTTCTTGAAAAGGAAGTACCGGTACCCAAAACAACTAAGTCAAAGGAGCAGGTTTGTTGAAGGCCAAGTTTGAATAAGTTTATACTGTTGTTCTTAAAAAGGAAGTATCCAAAACAACAGACTTAACTAAAGGTTTGTTTGATAAAAATAGAATAAATAAAGAAAAATGCTTTTATTTTCTTTGATACATCAGCTTTTTAGAACAAATATCGTCAACATACCTTACATAACTATGTCAACTCATTTCTTAACAGGTACAAGATATAATATTTTTAGATTAACCCTAAAATTATTGGAAGAGAGACCTTATTACTCTTACAACAATTCCTTATTTCGGAAGTATCCTTGTAATTCACGTCATTGAAGAGGTCTTTCCTTATCAAAGTAGATTAGATTATCCATCAACGGGATGAAAATACTGTAATGCGTTACTGTGGGAAAGGTATTGTATTTCATTATTTACTTGAAACATTTCTTATAATCAAAACAATTCTTCAACCAAAATAGTTGTATTATGTTTTGAGTTGCCTTGTTTCACCCATTCAGCAGTATTTCAATTATTTCTGTTTCGCAAGTTTATAATCTGACCAAACAAAAAATGATCCTCCAGACCTGTAGAAAGCTTAATCCTGGCGGAAGCAAATGATAAATGCCGTTAACATATAAAGCTGGTGCGCCTGTCAAACGGAAGTGCAAAAACTGGACAATTCTGATAAAGAGGTTCAGTCACCTGTTATGGTCCACTTTTTCTACCCCACACGTCAGAAAAATGCTACAGTGACTTTTTGAAATTCCGCACAAAAACGCAACACTGAGCTGCACGCGCGGCGACTACCAAACATCGTGACGTTTTTGTAATTCTCAACGTCCTCAGATGCCAATTACTGGGACAGTCATGACAACGGCTGCCCGGGCCTCGCACACACACGAAAACACACACAGACACACACGCACAAACACACAGTCTTGTTCACCTATATTTGTGGGGCCTTAGGATTACACACCTATTTGGGGGCCCATGTGTGTGCATTAGACAGGTACTGTGGGGACATTTGGAATTGTGGGGCCGTACAAAAAACCTAACCTAACCTAACCTAACCTAAACTAACCTAACCTAAACTAACCTAACCTAACCTAACCTAACTTAACCTAACCTAACCTAACGATTTTTGTCTATTTTGACCCACAAAAGTAGAATTTTAGCTCAAAATCAAAAATCTAATTTTTGTGGGGCCGTGTGTATGGCCCCACAATTTCAGAAGTCCCCGCTCTCAGGTGAAGTTCACACACTTGGCCCCACAAATATGGTGAAACCTGTCCACACAGACACACACGCACACACACTTACACACACAGCGCGTCCGCGTCAACGCTATTGGTACGTGCAGCAGTCAAATCCCCCACAAGATCTAGGATTTCTCACTGCAGTCTGAGAAATTGTTTTTGTGTGTTTTATTATGTGTTTAAAGAATTAGAAAAAATACATAAGCTTAGTGTTTTATGGATCGTAAGTAATTATTTGATAATATAGGTAAATATGTTTAGTTTCTTTTCACTAATTTTATGCTTGTTTGTATTTATTAGATTTTTCAGGACGAGTCATTTATCTCGAGAATTTACACTCCGTTGAATTTCTAGAGGATTTTAAACTACCTTCTATGTATGATAACCTGCCACGATAGTTCCTCCTAAAAGTAATCTAAGGGTGGAATGAAATCTCAGGTTTACCGCAACGTCTCCTAACAGCGAGGTGCTTTCGGTCGAATGACATAATGGGTGACGACATGGGCTATTTGACTGACGAAAGGCGCCTTGGTGAAATCACATGGCGTCACAGAAAGTGACAGCAATTCTTAACTAACCCACCAGGATTTGCTGCAAAATAATTTTTTTTTTGTGTTACGTGTTTTAACACGTACCCTTTGTAAATCTTTAGACATTTTCTGCTGGGCTGAGACAATTCTGAAGAACAAATTGTTTGTAATTGCAATAGCATTTTTATTTTCCTTTTCCTTTTTTCTAGTCTGAGAAAATCTATTTACTTATATCTATAAAAGAGGAAGTATGTATGATGCCTATGGACTCCGAAATCGCTCGACATATTGTAATAACACTTTCACATTGTTATAAGCATTATTCAAGAATGGTTTGTGTGAAGTTTTTTGCTCTTTAGGGCTCCGCCCCAATGGACTTAAAATTACCTAAGGGCCACCGGTGTTGAAATTTGATGGACGATTATCTTTGCTCATAGCTGCTCACTAAGAAAGGGTTTTGCAAATATAGTTCTTGAAGCTCTTTAGGGCTCCACCCCACTGGACTTCAAAATTACTTTAGGGCCACCGGGATTGAAATTTGACATGGATTCTCTTTGCTCAAGGGTACTCACTAGGAAACTATTTTGCAAATATAGTTTTTTAATCTTTTTACGGCTCCGCCAAACTGGACTTCAAAATTACTTCAGGGCCCACAGGGTTGAAGTTTTACATGGACGTTCCTCTTTGGTCATAGATGCTCTTGCATTTGCAATTGCGATCAATAAGGCACAAGGGCAATCTTTGACTATTGAGGTTTAAATTTGGAAAAAACCTGTTTTCGTACGTAATTATACGTGACGTGCTCACGAGTTGGTACGCCTGAAAATTTGTACATTTATACACTAAATCAAAAGACAAACAACATTTTTTATCCTTTGGCCTTACAATAAAATTAATATACTTACTTTTTATTCCATTGCCTTTTTTTGTTATATTAAAAAAACTATTAAAATAGCTTTTTTTGTAAACAACTTAATTTGGGCGCAGCAACACGCACCGGGTAGCTACTATAGTATCTTATAAATATAAATAAACGGTATCAGATAACTGACACATACTTTCTCCCAACAATATAAAAACATGTGTTAAAAGCTTTAAACATTAATGTCTTCATGACTCAGTCTGATAGCTACCAGCTGAGCAGCGCGAGCTTGACGCTACGCGCATCTGTGACTTTTAACAACGTACTGCGTTTACCGCTAAATGAAAATTTGTATTTTCTCCTCAACCACTTGACGTAGAGCAATAATTTAAAGTACTGGATTATTTAGTTTTTTGAGCTTGATTTAATGGTGATAAGTAAAATTTATTTTGAGACAACAGCTATTTTGAAAATAAAAAAAAATTGATTTTTTAAACACTTTTTACTCCATAACTTTTGAACGCGCATTTTCTCGGAGATGCGGGTGGTGTCATTTTATTCATCATTTTAAGCTTAATAAACCACAAAATTTTAATCAAAATCGTTAGAGCCGTTTTTGAGAAATTTTGATTTTTGACGATTTTTGAGGGTTTTTGGGGGTAAAATACCCTTAAAAATCAAAAATTCAAAAAAATGAAAAAAACGCCTGGAATTATTGTGGATTTGGACCTATATACCAAATTTCATTAAAATCGGACCATTAGGGCATTCTCTAGCTCTGTTTACATCCTGACACACATACACACACACACACACACACACACACACACAGACATCACTCCGAAAACCACTTTTTTGGACTCAGGGGGAACCATAATGGATAAATACACCAACAACTCAAATTCGAAAATTTTGACGAAAACAATACTTTCTCCATATACTATGGTATAGGGGGAGAAAGTAAAAATGTTTATTTTTGATTTTTATATAAATAATATTTACTTTCGAGTTCAAGGAATGCTTCCTAGACATATACCAATTACAAGCACATCAGAGCGTTATCACGTCGATACCTCTTGAGCTTTAATGTAAGAAGACAATTTAAAAACAACCAATTTCAATATTCAATGTTCGTTAATAGTCATCAGATTTTAAGAAAATAAACGCTTCAATCGGATGGATGGATAGAATAGTAGTAATAGTAGAAGTTCATAGCGAAGAAAATCACGTGATGTAGTCAAAGCGCAGTTTGACGTCAAGATAGCGAGCGCTTGGTGATGCGAAATGATGGCTCGAGGCGGCCTGAGCGCTCCTCTTGAAATTGTGCTGGGATGGTTATGATTATTATCATACCGGTAAACGATATGTAAAGCTAGCGCAGCGATGTTGTACCGTGTAATGTGTTAGGCTCATTAGTAGGCACGCTTTAAAGAAAACCAGTAACCATCCACATCCAGTTTAATCCAGTTTAGGTGCAGGCGGGGCAAAGCGATGTGAAACATTACAAAACCAAGGGCATTTTATCACTGATGCATTTTACTAAACACGTTTTGTTACTATTTTAAGCTGATAGGGTTGTGAAAATAAGGTAAACAATTCATAAAATATCTAGCCACGTTTTCATACACTTTATAGGAGTAAATGTGCATAAAACGTCTTAGAAGAAACACACTTTGATTAGGAGGTACCTTAATTTCTTGTACTAGAAACATTTGATCATTTCTATAGGCTATTACTATCGGAAAATTGCATAAGTTTAAAATTAACATATCACATTTCCTATAAATGATATTTTATTGTTTTGAGGCATTTTATATTGAAATAATACATTATCAGACCATACCAATTTTCATACAATATTGGTATGGTTTGAGGATGTATTCTTTGAATAAGAAAGGCCTCAAAACAATAAAATATCATTTATAGGAAATGTGATATGTTATTTAAAAATTATTCTAGTCTTTAAATATAAAACTTTACAATTTTAAACAAACTGAAATTAATAAATCATCTGTTTTTAAATACATAAAAAGAGAAGCATTTTGCATATTTCCCAAACTCTACTAACGTACGAAGTATTTATGGGTAAAATGAAAACATCACACCAGCGGGAGATACACTCACTCAAGTTTAAAGGATATTGCTAGAGAACATCAACATTATTGCCTCCGATCAAATATTCCACAGTAGTGTGTTTTGGTTACACCTAGACCGGAAGTGGGGCAGCTGCCCGAGCAGCTGCTGCAGTTGACTCGGGCAGCTGGCGCCAGCTGCTATGCCATATAGCTTCCGGTGGGGGTTAGAGGGTATATATGAGATGCTGTAGTTATATGTTATGCCATATAGGTTGGGGTGGAGCTGGCGATAGTGTTGGCGTTAGGGTGAAGTGAATTTGCGCATAAAGTGGGGTTGAACTAAAAATGCGCATAAATTAAAAGTCAGTTGAAAATTGAAATTCGTCGGTGTTAACGAAACTCTAACAGTTGAAGAAAAATTAAGAGTTAGTTCAAAATTGAAATTCAAACTTATAACTGGGATGTGGAAAATACGTCAAGGTCATCCAGAGTAAGTTTTTAAAAATTCCATCCAACTATCACCAGAAATAGTTTTAAGTTGAAGTAGTTGGTGATAGCGGGATAATTGATTCGTGCCATGGGAGAGGTGTTTATCGTATGAAAGTTGGCGATCGAATGAGAAACGCCGCCTAGGGAGAGGGCTTATAAAACGGCAACCTCCCCCCACCACCCCTTCCCCCACTCCTTTAGACCAATAACCGGTCGCCGACACTATGTGTTGAAACTGAACCAGACATGGCGGCCGCCATGGATAATTCTAACCTCAAACCTTAGTTTTGCATTGGTGAGCATGCGCCACCCCCACTCCTTTACCTTTCTTTTATATTTTTAAAACCGAACAGATGTCCGGGCAGCTGCCCCTATGGGCAGATGTTCGGGCAAGTGTTGGGGGCAGAGATGTTGAAATATTGGGGTGGAGATGGCGATAGCGTTGGTGGTCGGTTGAACTGAATTTGCGAATAAAGTAACTAGGGTTGAACTAAAAGTGTACATAAATTAAAAGTTAGTTGAAAACTGAAATTTGACGGTGTTAACAAAACTCTTAATAGTTGAACAAAATTAAAAGTTAGTTTTAAACTGAAATTCAAATTTATAAATGGGATCTGGAAAGTATGTCAAGGTCATCCAGAGTAAGTTTTAAAAAAGCCTACCCAACTACCACCAGAAATAGTTCTAAGTTGAACTAGTTGGTGATAGTAGGATAGGTTGAAGTAACTTTTGAATTTTATTAGTGAACATACAATTAATGTGCAACAGCAGAGTTTAAACAAGTTGAACTTTTGTGATGAATTACAGAGTTGTAAATGCAAACACCGACGACGATGAGAAGGTAAATGCAGAGTCCCCAGATGATGTATTTGAAAAGCTTGAACAAATGTAACATTTCGAGTTGGTTTTCCCGTTCCATTTCTAATCGTTTAATTTCCAATTTCAATTTATCCTCTTCCATTCTAGTTACGAAGGGAACTTCATCCATCATATTCATCATAATTGTGTTAGTGTTTGAAATTTTAGTGATGTTGATAGTTCAGAAGTTGAAGACGGAATGAGAAGTGAAAGGGAGAAATGTTAGTTAAATAAAGAAGTGGTGGGGGGAAGACGTTGCTCTTAATTATTACCATCAGTAGTGTCAGATGGTGCAGGAGTTAGATTTAGTAAACTGTCTTCGTCCGAACTTTCAACCTTATCACAAATAGGACAATCGTATGTTATTTCCAAATTCATTTTGATGGTTGTAAAATTATCTACAAGTTCTTGTAAAATATTAAAAATGTCTTGTAACTCTTCTTTAGAGTTTATTTCAAAACTAGAATTCATTCGGGCCAATGGAGAGTTGTTCATTGTTGGAGAGTCGGTGATGGAATGAGGATCGGCGCATAGGGAGGGGGCTTATATAATGGTGACCTTGAGCAGGCGTCTAGGGAGGGGGGCTGTCTAGGGAGGGGGCTTTTATATGGGGAACCTTGAACTTATGATTGAATAAAATGTTTAGTTCTTCTTCTTCGTCTTTTAATTCAATTATTTGAACCGAAGTAGTTGTTTCATCTTCTTCACTTGATGAAGAAAACAATTCACCAGGATTTAAATATTGAACTACAATTCTGAACCATCTTATAGGATATTCGTCAATGATAGAAAGTAAGTTTTGAAACAATTCTTCCATCTCCTCCCTGTCAGTTATTATATGTTCAAACTTGATAAATTTGTTTTCCATGTTGTTAGTTAGAGTGTTGGAAGTGGAATGATTTAATATTATATAAAAATTAGAACTAGTGGTGGGGGAAATCTCAAGGTCATCCAAATGAAGTTTTAAAAAAGAGTGTAAAACTGAAATTACACATTTGATGGTTCTACAGGATCGGAATACCAATCTGATCTGTATTTACATCTTTTTATCATATGTGTACAAAAATCATCTTGATGAGACTTGGTGTGTTGACAATGAGCAAGATCTAGAGGGTGAAATTTGAAACATCTTTGAGGACAACATGTATGAAAATATCTTGATTTGTAAAATTTGAAAGTTCGCAATTCCGGTGGTGGTAGTTGTTTTGTTTTGCATTTGCAATAACAAGATCCGAAGAATTCACATTTAGTACAAGCCAACCCATCCACCATCATTGGTCCTAAATCTGTACACTGTTGTTCACAACAGTAACGAGGTTTGTACTTGTATTTTTGCTCTTCCATGTTGATGCTGCGGAGTCCAGTGAAAGAATAAGAGTGTATAGTGTTGAATAGCGAGTTTTATATACTATGAAAAGTGGTGGGGGTAATTTCAAGGTCATCCAAACGGAGTTTTAAAAAATTATACCTTACTAATGTAAGGAATGTTGATACTTAAGAAGTTTGTTTCTCTTTGTTTTCTTCAGACTTTTTATCTTTCTCAGCTTTAGCCATAGCAACTAGTTCTTCTATTGATAGCGGATGTACTTCAGGAAATTTCAAAATTAATTTAGCTTGGTATCCTTCTTTAGCTAATACATCTATATCTTTAGTCATTTGTTCAACAGTGTTGTAATCTTTTCCATAGATTTTTCCATCAAGTTGAATCATCATTCTGTACAACATTTTCTTAAATAGGTCTTGTCGTGGTGAGAGCTGAGAAGCAAATGATTATTTATTCAAGTATCACATCCTTTTTATTAACTCACATTCAACACGTGATTCTTTAGTTGTAGTTTTGTTTGTAAAAAGTTATTCAACATTGGTAATATTTTTGGAACTTGATGTTATGTTGACCAGTAGGCGATGAAGAAGTTGTAGGTTGTGTAGAAATAAATATTTCATCATCGCAATATTTTGTTTTAGTGAACATCCTTGTATTAGTAGCACTAACATCAACAGTTAAGTGATAACCACTGGTAAGTAAAACTCGCATTTCGTTGGTTAAATCTTCGAGTTGTTCAAAAGTTGTAATGGTGTTGGTATCGTAAGATGCACACTTGACTTTGAGAGACATATTTAGTTTTTTATATTAAGCAATAGAGTGAGCGAGATGTGTACGGTACGAAAGGTAGTCGTAGACTGATGAACTTCACCAGTAGATTTCTGCTTTTATCATCACACAAAATTGGGTCAAGGTCATTCCGTGGAATTTTTAAAAAAGCAACATATTGTAATGTACAAAGACATTACAATATGTTGCTTTTTATTTTTTTGTTTTATATCATATTTATTGTGAAACAATTACAAACAAATATTTACAATGTTATGTACAAACTAATCAATAGTAGGTGTTACATGAATTGTAAGTTCAGTAGAGTTATTTCCACTTGGTCCGTGCGAAACCAAATAGAGTGCACCGGGTTGAACTACACGAAGATCTTCATTTTGAAGAAGTTGTACAAAACGTGTAGGTAGGAAGATTTGAAACTTCGGTTCGTCACCAACTGTATACGGTGCCTCGCTCAATATGCAATTAATAGCATCACCTACTGAAGTTTCCATTTTCTTGATAGTATGAATAATGTAATGTTTTTCTTCTTTTAGTTCAGAACATTTCTTCGTAGGTAGAATTGATGATTTAGAATGAGCGTTGAACTGATCGACCAAATTTTGAAGTAAGTTCTGCGATGCCATCTTGATGTTATTGTTAATTTTCTTGTAAATAAGAATGTCCGTTGGAGATGTTGTCTCTTCGGAGGTTCGAGTAATACTCATGCTGTGTCATGGTAGCGCTCTCACTTTTATAGTCGACACTACCCCCACCACTTTTTTGAAGGAAACTATTCAAGCGGTAGGCATTCTTTAAAGCGCACTGCGACCTTCGATGTTTAAAACTTTTTGATGAAATACAAAGTTCGTTGAAGTAGCATTGGAAATCTTTATCAATTATTGCATTAATCACTTCGTTGCTTGTAAATGATTGTATCCAATTTGCTTTTTCCAATCCTCTTGTGTAGATAATTTTAAACTCTTTACAATAATGATTCATAATGTGCGGCATCATGTTATAATTAATGAAACCTTCATCCCATCTTAAGTTGTGAAAATGTTTGTTCAACCATTTGTTTGTAACTTTCGCTTTAGTTGTTAGTCTATTAAATGGTACTGGAGGTTTGAACAAATAATGATAAACTACTGATGTGTTCATGTCCAAGATTACTAATTCTTTAATAATAAAATTACCATCATTTCCTCGGAAAGCTTGAAATTCAATTATACCTCTTTTAACTTCCATTATGTGTGGTGCAATAGAAAACGAAACCCGTTTATTCATGATGAAGTCTTATTAACAACTGACTTAAAAATTGAATGAGCCAACGTTTATAACAGACAGGATTGTTCTTCTTCTTTCACTTCTTGTGCCACTTCATCGATATTAAAATTGGTGTGATAGTTGTTTAATTGTCTCCACATTTCAACTTCTTGAGGTATTCTATTAAAGATTGAAGTATCCACGGGACCGTTTAAAATTGGAACAAAAGGTTGTTTGTCCAATGTATCGATTAAATAGTCTTTAATTATTGCACTTGAAAATATTAGTTGTTTCAAATATCTGGTGACGGGACCGGTAGTACAACTTAAAGTGTAAAATTCTTCTTTAGTAAAATATAATTTAACATTGTGGGTAGTTAAATCTCTGAAGCGAACAATTTGTCCTCCACGATGTTTTACTATATCAACTTCAATATTTGATTCCAATAAACTTAATCTTGTTCTTCTTCCAAATGTGTTGTTACTTAAATAGCACTCCAAAAGATGTAAATGTTTCATGAGAGATTCCCAAGTAGTTTCACTGAAAGTAACCATTTTGTTTCCATGATTTAAAATAACAATTGGTGAATAATCCATTGATTTTAAAATTCCAACTGATATACTTTTTGTCATGCATGAAGAAATTGGGTAGATAATCCGAAGAAATACTTCTGTTAAAATATTGGTTGTAATGTTAACTTCAACCTTCTTCCTTTTTACTTCTTTTTCAGCTTCTTCTTCTTCTCTCTTCTTATGTTTGTTAAACTTTAGGAACTCGTCCATTTCTCGTTCAACTTATTTTTCTATATCTGAACTATTATCATCCATTAGTGGTATATTTTCTTCTCCGTTAGTAGAATTCATCTTGCGAATGATGTTTCCCATACGACGGTTGAAGATAGAATGAAGTTTCCACTAATTATTTTCTCGCTTTTATATTTTTCGTAAAATCCTTGAAATTTATACAATTACATAATTGTTTGTTTTCAACTTGTCTTTCACAAATGAAATTCTAACCTCAAAAATTGAAGCAGATAATTCTAACCTCAAAAATTTGCAGTCGTTGTACAATTCTTCTTAAAGTACATTCTTCACAATTCCGGTCAGCGGTGTGTAAGTAACTATTTTATCATGTAGAATTAGACAGTATGCCGAAGTTCCATCCGCTACTGGTTCTTCAAATTCCATTTCAATTTTTATATCCACACTTGATGATTTTACCGATTCATTTTGTTTTGAACAATCGATTACAATTATTGGAGCCTTGGAATAATACTGGTCAGGTGATAATAGTGGTGTATTAGTTTTTCCATAATATGACGATTGAAATCTTGCATACATATCGTATAAAATGGAAAAACGTTTTTTGCTAAACATGACATTCAAATTGTCATAGGGAAAGAATTGAGAGTTTAGAAAAACTTTACAATTCTTTATTTTACAGTGATCAAATTGACCAGCATTTGCAGTGATAACATCTTTTCGCTTAGTTTGAAAACCGAGTATTATGTACCTTGCTCGTTCCAAGTAAGTTGATGTCTTGACGGTCCATGTTTGTCGTTCTGTCTGAGGTAGTGTAGGGTATTCATGAAATTCCCAACTTCGGAATGGCATCACAATATCACGGTCAGATTTCAACTTTCTCAATAATAGGATTCTATGTTCATCAGCTAATCTTACATGAGGTACTCTCCAAACAACTTTATCCAACTGTAGTTGCCATTCCAGTTTATCTTCCGTAGTTGCAGGGTCTGCAAGTATCAAGTCCTTATTAGTTGAAGATCTGAGTAATACTAATTCTTGTTTGACATTTATTATTACCCGTTTGTAATCTTCAGCGAATCCCAAAAGCAATCGTAAAGGTACATGAAAATCAAAGTGACCGTTGGAAGCCGGTGTTATAGTGTCTTTATCGGGGGCAACCCATCCGGCGGTGACTATTGAATTCTTCTCATGCGGTGTTAATGATGTTAATCCTTTCAATGTCGTTGTTAAACCAACCTTTTTTGTTGAATCAACCGTCACCCCTGATATTTCATATCTTATTTCATCAAAAAGATATGCCATCGGGTTATTTATAAAAGGAACTGTTGAAGCAGTTTTTCCATCCAATTTTAATACCCGTCCTTCGATGTACAAGTAACTTTCACACGGTAAAGTGTAAATATCTTGTTGTTGAATGGGGATCCTTATTTCATCGTTATTGTTTAATTTTGATGAAGTGTAAGGGTTGTGCGTGTGATATTCCTTCTCCCATAGTGTTTCGTCGAACGTTGGTCCTTGAGATATATCCAGGATATCCATCGCTGTTAAGTTTCAATCCAATCTTCTGTAGAAAACGAATGTTTTCCGATGTTAACTCTTCCAATGTCGAGGAGCTACTGAGCTCCCGACTCTTCCGTTGCGGTTTAAATGATAATCCCATGTTGACTTTTATGTTGCTGCTCTGATGTGTATCCGTATAGTAATTGTTTCTCCTCTAAAGTCAACACTATGACCGTCTTGATCCAATATGTTCAGTACGATGTCTGAAATGAAACTGGTGTTTAACGGTAGGTATATCAAGTTTTGTGGCTTCTCAACAATTTTAAAACCGGGAGCCACTGTTGGATAAAATGTATGTAAAATATGTTGATTAACTCCATCTCTATAAGATCCGTGTATAATGTTGCACGTGACATCGATACTATTTACATTCAATATTGTTACAGTTGAATCACCTGAATGAGTAGTTCCAGGAGTTAAGATTTTCTTTTTTGTATCTGTAAATCCAAGTAAACTGCCAATCGACTGTTCCAAGCTGACATCAATATAATATTTCGAAGTTATTTCTGCTTTTAAAGTATTATTGTTTCCTTTAACGGTGATATTGTCTTCTCCGAGTTGTTTCTGTAATAATTGGTTTATATCATCGATTTCATAAGCTCCAGTAGGAAATGTAATTATTTTCAATTCTGAGTATTTTCCTGCAGCATCCTTAGTTTCATAATAATGTAGTAAATTATTCTTCCCTTCCGTAACATTGGGAATTGAGTTGTAGGTAGTCAAATCAAGTAATGCCGCTTCCCATAATCGTTCCTTGGATAGACGCAATGCTGGGAACAGCGTACTTTTCAATGTGGATGAATTTCCACTCAATGACACTGTATACGATGACATCTTAAAGCTGACTGACACTTTTCGCTAGAAACTCCAAACATAAATGCCCACATATTTCAGTATTGTTAGGTTATTCTCTTTTGTAATTGTAAAAAATGTTTTTGGAGTTTCGAAAATAATGTTGAAGTTCTTTTGGCGGTGGTAGATTGCCAAAACTGTCAAAGTAGTAAACGGTTTGTCCGAGCTTTTTATAGCATACCCAATGAGTGCCTGGACCATAGGTGGAATCCAAATTTACTATTCCAGTTTCATTTTTCCATATTTTAGTTGGTAATGCATCTTTCATAAAAACTCCTCGAAAGAATGGTATTTTCAAACATTTTACATAATCATTTAACTGATGATTTGTTAAGGCTTTATTTGGAATTATCAATTGACTCTTCTTATTTAGTACACACGGTATGGTCTTAGGTATAAACCTGCTCCGTTTTTTACCATTTGCCAAACAGAAGTCTTCTTTACATTTGCCTTATGAGTTCTACGACGTCCTTTTTTAATGTTTCCACCTCTTTTGGGAGCGCCTTTCTTTGCAGGTCTTCCTCTGCGACTTCTTCCACCACCTAACTTTGCTTTCGTCTTCATGGCTGTAGTTACTGCCCAAGCCGATGCTTTTTCTGCAATACTTGCGTCACTTGATTTTACTCTTTGCCAAGCTTTTTCTGCTAGAATTTTATCTGCTATTGCTCTATTTGTTGAATCTTTATACTTTGAATATGCTATATCGTGTCCCTTGCAAGCTTGATCTAATTTATTAATTCCAGGATCTCCTCTTGCTAAACGCTTTGCCAACTTAGTTCCAGGTCCACAATATTGATAACCTCCGGCAGATGTAATTCGTATGGTAAAGTGTCTATTGTTCGATTTACAACAGCACCAACTGGAATCCGTCTGAGCAGGGATAATGCAGCTGATGCTATACCACGTCCTCTCTTGCCGCTGTCTTGACAATGACTGAGAGATACGGTCTTCATTATGTTGTCTTATATAACTGGCGTGTTTACTCCACGAGATACTTTACACAAATGAATAACTTGTGCAAAATATTTTATATTTAAAGACTTAGTTATTCAAATTAATTATATACTGATTTATAATTCTATTTTTAATCCAAGCTTCTCGTTCATCGGGTTGAATCATCACATGACTCGTTGTACTAGCTATATGATTGTGGGTATCAATAAGTAAATTACCCACTATTCTTATTAAACAATCTAAAGTTACAGCATCTTTCGGATGTTGAGGATCTTGTAACTGCATAATACGTTTATCATTACAAGTATATGCGGTTGAATCACTTTTTGATGTTGTTATGACTTGTCCAATAGTAGCAGCATCATTTGAATCTTCACCTGGTAAAATATTAATTATTTTCTTCATCTTTGCATCATATTTGGTCCCAAAGTGTTTATCCCAAGTTATTGTTTGTTTCAATGTAACACAATCATCTTCTTCATAACCAGGATAAATATTTTTTATTCTTCTATTACGACCATCCTATGTATCTAATCTACCACCACTTGCAATTAATGTTTGTACCATAAGAGGTACATCTGAATCTTTTATACCAAATCTTCCATTTGTTATTGTTTTATGTCCTGCATCCCATTCATAATTTTTTCCTTGCATTAAATCAAACTTTTCATTTCCATGTATAAGTTTATCTCCCCGCTTTAACACGGCATCTTCATGTTTTACAAAATTTGATGTTTCCTTTTTTAATTCTTTAGATAATTGTTCCATAGTAACAGCATCTTTTGGTTGAGAACCAAACTTTACATTTGTCAATGTTTTACCATGACAATCGATTCCATTAACATCTTGTAAAATACAGTTGTCCTTGATGTATTTTAGGTTTACAGCATCACCGTCTTCCTTTGGGTATCCAATGTCATTTATAATAAATTTATAAAAAGAAAATCCATGTTCAGTTTTTTCCGGTATTATAGAATGTAAATATTCTTTATTAACTGAATCTTTATCATTTTTGGGATTTCCCACGTTGGTTATTCTATAATTTCCAGCATCATACGTTTGTCCATCTTTTAAGTTATTACCCCATTGCAATTTTAAAGTATTTGAAAGTTCAGATGATAAGTACTCTTTAGTAATTGCATCAGAACCTTCAGTTGGTTTACCAACATTAATTAATCTATGTGATTTAACATCGTAAGTATTCTTATGTAATTTCAATGATGTTGAAGTAGCTTCTTTTACTGTCTTTAAATTTGCTCCATCAGTATCTTCTTCTGGATCTTTAACTAGTTTTAAACGTTTATTACTTATGCTATAGTCACCTTCAGGTGTTTGCGGTAATCCACTTCTTTTTCTGTCTTCTCCAACTTGCACTCCTAACGCGGAGTACCGTCCGAACTTGTCGACGCTCATGTTAGAACTGATACGTCTTACGCTTGCAACTCTTTTATATCCGCGGACAATTATACAACTATACCACGATTCCTAAGTTCATCAACTAGAGCCACCCATTCATTATTCAAACCCGTATGACCGGCTTCCATGGCTTCATGCAATAGTCTCATTCGGTCAACCAATTTATTGATGTCGTTGTAGTAAATCACATTTGTATTGTATAGATTTTTCATCAATCCTTTACCAGATGTTGAAGTATCTCCTTTACTCTTTTTACCATGTTGTTCAAGAAGTGATAAATCCATAAGTGATAAAGATTTTCTTTTCAGTGGTTGTCTCACCGCTGGTGCAGTACGTAATGTTGGCAATTTTCGTGGAGGAAACAACTTTTTTATAATGATGTTATATTTTGTTGCACGTGAACGATTAATCATTGCATCCTTTAAGTAGTTTCTTTTATGAGCGTTAGTATTTTGGAGAATCTCCTTAAAAACACTTAAATCTTTGGATGAATATCTTAGTGGTATATTTTTAAAAATTAATTCATATAATCCATTTGTTCCTTTATATCTATGCTCACCAATAATGATGTAATCGTCTTGAGTTATTTCAAGCTTTGAATCACCAATCTTTAATTCATTCCCATCAATTCTTGCTCCGTATATGTGTGATCTACTCAAATTCGGGTTTGATTTCATGTCATGTAGCATTTTCATTATATATTTTCTTCCAAGAGGTCCATGTTGTAATATATCGCTACTCAATTGAGTTAAATTTGGAATAGATTGTTCAGCTTCAGGTATTGGCTGTTCTTCTCCCTTTTCAACAATTGGTTCTTCTTCTTTTGCTTCTTCTTGCTCACTAGCACTTGTGTATGAATCATCATCTTCTTCTTTTTTTAATGCTTGTACTTCTTGTTTAGAAACTGGTAGTAAAACATCTCCTTCATAACGAGGTTTACCAATAGTTTCTGATATCTGTTTTAAAGGTTCCGTAATAAGTTTAAATGTAGTCTCTAGAAATTCTTCTCTTTCTTTTAAACCCATCCTCAATGCACGATTCTTCATCCTAATAGAATCACTGAGTGATTTTATTTCTTTCAATAGTTTTTCTTGATTCACCATGTTTACACTGTGAAGTTCAACGTGTAACTAGATGTAGCATCGGTAGTTCAACGCATAAATACAAATTTATCCAACCCTATACGATATCTACCATTTTTAATATCTTCTTCCTTCATAATAACGAGAAAGCTATATTTCTCATTCCATGCTTTGCCACACATCTCTTTAAATTTTTCAAATGGCATATCCGCATTTACATGATCATTATATATATGCTTTAAATTTGTTTCATCTTGCTTGAAGATGATCAACATATTTGCATTGTCTCTTATGAGTTGTTTTGGAATTTTACTGTATGTTTGACCAATATAAATGCTATCAATATTATGATGTCTTCCCATAGCAAAATAATTCCTTATTGTGTCATGATTTTCACAAGAAACATCGTCAAATATAAAAATAGAAAATGGTTTTGCTTCATTTGGTTGCATAATTGTTTCACTGGCATTAAACTTGTAAAAATTTACTTCAGGTACACTTGCAAGTACTTTATCCAATAATTGATATTTTGGTTGTTGCAATGATTTTGAAAAAATGTATATATTGTTAAAACGCAATCCTTTAGGATTAGTTATAAGGTTAAAAACAACATTAGTTTTTCCACAATTTGAAGGACCAGTTATTAGACATCTTATCGTATTTGGTAGTAATTCACCATGTTTTCCATGATTTAACTTATCATTGTCAACTGTCAATTCATCAATGTTATTGATATTAAATCGATCTTTTTGTTGTACAATCTCCATCTTGTATAAAGGTTAAACACAATGAGCTATTAAACAACTATACTAAGTCTTTTGAAGGAATCCAAGAGTCTTCACTTTTATCAAACCCTAACCACCGGACTTTAACCATATCCTTTTTCCTTTGTAAAATCTTCTCGACAAGATATACATCACCAACTGTTGATTTCAACAATTCGTGTCCATAAAATCCACCTTGAAGTAATTCACCCTTGTTATCCTTTAATAAATAGGTTTCAGGTATAGTTGGTTGCACTTTATAAATTGTAAATACTTCATTAGTCCAATTTGGTAGATATCTTTTACTAAATACACCTTTGTATTTGCTTATACGAACTTTATCGTTGACCTTGAACTTCTTTGGTTGCAATTTTTCCAATTTCGGTGTTGTATTATTTTTAATGCGTTGTAATACAATTTTGGCATTAGCACTATTTACCTGGATAGGTTTCATTCCAATGGTACGATGATATTTGTTGTTATACTCTTTTATAAGTTGTGGTAATATGTCATACCACACGTATGATCCTCGTTTTGAAAATTGTTTATACATCGCACCTTTTAATGTTCTATTGAATCTTTCAATTATTGAAGCTTTAACTTCAGAATTTGTAGAATAATGATTTATTTGATATTTCTTCATCAAAGCTCTAAAGTCTTTATTAAAATTTTCTTTTCCATCATCGGTCTGTAGATGTTTAATTTTAAATTTATTTCTTTGTATTGTGGTTTCCATAGCTTTTGTAACACTTTTACCAGTCTTATCCTTCAATGGTAAAGCGTCAGCTATTTTAGTAAAACAGTCTATAATTGTTAAAATATATTTAAATCCTTTGTTTAATTTACTGTGCGGTATCATTTCAATGAGATCAGCTTGATAAAGATCATTCATTCCTTTAATGATTGTACTTCTTCTTGGAAATCTTCTTCTTGCTGGTTTATGTAGTTCATTTACAATCTTGTCCTTCACACTTTCCATCTTCAGATGTTGCTTGTACACCGCATGTAAAAATACTGATCCATAGAATAGTTTATTCTCATCTATATATAGTTTGAATATAGGTCAAGGCCATTTCATATTAGTGTAAAAAAGAGGGAACATGGCATTGGGCTTGCCATGTCCCCTCTTCTTTACGGAAAGGAAAAAGGAAAAAGGTAGAGGACGAAGAATAGGTTTACTGGTCGATAGGGTTTAGAGAGTAGTGGCCGAATGGTAAAGTATTAATTTTATCTTCTAAAATATGGCGCTTGTCATCTTTGTAGCTTAATGCCCACTTTGTTTGTTTGACACTAAAAAGTTGATGATTATAACTTCTAATAGTGTTAAAAGTTGCAGTTGTTTCAACATTTTCAAACAAACAACTTTTATAATGTTCAAACTGTACGTTCTTCTTAAGAAAAGAAGTTTTTATTCCTTTGGCCTTCTTCGTGACTTGATGTTCGTTCCTCTCATTTATGTACAGTTGAAACGAATACAGTTTGGACATTAATGCTACAATTTCCATCATTGGCACACCATTTGTTTCATCTTTAAATTTTCCCAATACTTTCTTGTTTCTGTCATAGTCGTAATTTGGATGATCCTTAGGATAATCGGAAAAGTCGAAATCATCTTTATATATAAAGGTGCGTAGATCTTCATACATGTCATTTGTTTTAATCCAGTAAATTAGTGCATCCGTATCCATATATGCAATACCAATGTTCTCTCTTCCATAATAGTTAACCATCTTCTTATAATGAAACTCGTACATATGTGTTTTTGAAATATCCAAGATTGACATTCCAAGATACAAAGGACGATCCATTTCAACTGACTTCTTGTTCATGGAAATAACAACTAGATTTTCATTAATAATTACAGATGAACCAAAGTTTGGTTGTTGCACCAATTTCTGTAATTTTACTGGATCAGTTACCAATTTGATATCCTTATGTTTTCTTTTGTTTTCCAAAGTCTTGCCAAATATTGCGTTGTTCATTAGTTTAAAAAAATCTTTTTGAAAACTTGATGTAGCGGCAGCTCTTCTTCTTGTGTTGTTGTCGATGTACGATTTTAACCAGCAAGATTGAGAAAATTGTAGTACTCGATTAATTTTTGTAATTCTCAATCCTAAGTCTAAAGCCTGTTGTATCATCCAGTAGTGTCCGACATACCGAGACTTGTTGGTTAAAGTCATCAATAATTTTGGCCATCTTCCAGTAGGGGAAATTTCAGTCTTTGGAAGAAGTGGTAAATCATAATGATGATCGTGAAGATGTTCAGGATATTCAAAATCGACGTCAAAAATGTAACCAGTTTCACCATGCTTCGGTATATCCATTATGTTTCCAATTGATTCTGGGTCTATCCATTTGAAATTATCATATGGAAGGGGATTCGACATTGCCCATCCGTATAAGTTATTTGCATCGAAATAACCCAGGAATGTTGTTGGTTTTGATGCATCATAATCGGGCAGATACTTGTTATTCGCCTTAACATGTCTGGTTACACTTTGCGTCAATCCCCCTCGAACTCCTGATTCTAACATTAAAACCATATCTATATCAGTAAGAAGTTGTAATTTACAATTTGTTTCTTTCAACATGGCTTGCCATGCTAGTCCAGGTGAAGTGTATGTATGAAGAGGGTCCAATCCATATGCTGCAAAACATGTATTTCTAAATTCTTCCATTATATCACATAGTAAAGTTACATCTAATTTAACATAAAAATCTGAATATTCTCCCAATGTTCTAAATCCTAATTCGTTCCATACTTTACATGCATAATCATAGTCCTCTTGAGATATATCCATGTCGTAAAGTTTACTTTTGAATTCTTCTTTTGCTGGAAGTGATGTTTCATTAAATCTTTCTAAACTGTCTATGTAGTCATATGGGAAAACACCTTTCCGAAGTACCAGATCCAGTTTGTCGTTACTTACAATCTTCTTTGTTTCGATGAAATCTTGTTTCCTTAAACTTTCTGAAAGTTTGGATAAACTCGACGGCATAAATCTGTAGAAGTCCAAGAATCTTAGTTTCATGTTTCCAACTTCTTTGGAAAAACTGATGAACTTCTCTGAAGTTTCAGCTAATACATCAATTTTACCATCGTCTCTTCCTAATTCGGGTATTATAAAATGAGCATCGTACCCACTGAGGTTATGCAGAACCACAGGAATAAATAGTGGTAAACGATAGCTCAAGTTGCATTTATTACAAGCAGCACCCCTGTAATAACCTGTGAGGTGATCGTGATCTTTAACTTTATAATTCTCAATAGTAAAATCATTTTTGCATAAGAAACACCGAGTTGCATTTTCATGTTGAATTTCTTCTTCTTCGTCCATCGGTTTTATTGGTACAATATTTGTATATAATCTTTGCATATTTCCAGCTATTGAATATAAGTGATCAAGAAATATTTTTTCCGCATTTTCACCACGATATACTAAAGGTTCTGAAGTTAATCCATATCTGTTTAAATGTTCTTCTGATAATGTTGATTTGACCATTAAACAAAAACTGTTTGGTTTGTGCATTTGATACTTGACACTTTTTCGAGCTTCACAATTTTCATCTTCAACAGGAACAAGTGTTGATTCAAAGTCTGCATACACAACTAGAGGGATACGGTATTGATGATGAACCTTTTGAAATGTAACAAATGCTTTGCTTTCCGAAGGTAAATTAATCTTTGCTTCATAATTATTGTTACATAGTCTTTTGTGCTCTTGTAACCATTCTCTTCCTTGTCTTCCTTCTCGTTGAAAATTAAAACATCTCTTACAAATCAACTTTTTGTTTCTATTTTTTGAAAGTTGCTTGTTAACAAGAGAGTCAAATTTCTTTATGTACACATAGTGAGACACATCTCCTCGCGTAAGTAGTAGTAAATCCGTATGATCTGGTAGCTCTTCTTTCGCAATACGTAAAGGATACACTTTGTTTGAACTATCTAATGCAAAAACATTGATAGACGTACAGGGATTTTTCTTCTCAAATTTTGATATATCTTTCAGTGATACAGGATAGGTGATTCCTTGGAAATTGTATCTAAATCTTTGATTTTCATATTCTTGGTCAGGTCTATTCGCATGATGTGGTACAAATTTAGCTCTCATTGCATAACGAAAACATTCATTGTCTTCATTTTTAACATTAACACAAGATTTTGTATTTTCAATTATTTTTGGTAAAGGAATGTAACTAGATCCCATTAGTCCATATCCATGTTTATGAACTCTTATATCTAATACTTCAATACTTGTAAGACTCCATCCGGATCCTCTTCCTTCGTGTTCCTGAATTTTTGTTAATATTTCTTCTATACAGTTTTCTACTATTGAATCAATGTTTGAACTTTCCATAATGGTTCGGTTTTTTGTTATGAATCCTCTTGGTGATAATTCTTCTTGTACATTTATAAACATAGCTTCTAGTAGTAAGACAAATTTAAGAAAGTTCAATCTTTTTAATTCTTCTTTTAAAGTTTTACTTACGATTGGTTTTGCTTCTCTAATAAATTCTTCTAGCTTCAAGTTTTCATTTTGAATCTTATGATGCATTACTACTTTACCGGGTAATGCAAATACTTGTAGATTCGGTAAAGTAGTTGAAGATGTTGCAGTTATTTCATCTTGTTCATCTTGTTCTTCTTGTTGTTCTTGTTGTTCTTGTTCTTGTTCTTGTTCTTGTTCTTGTTCTTGTTTTTCTTCTGGGTTGTTATGAATTAGTTCTTTATGACAGTCTAATAGAATTTCATCATGAAACGATTCCGAACATTTATCACAACGATACATGTTGAGATGTTTACTCTTCGAAATTTCGCCAAGAAATGAAATGGGCTCTCATGTTCCTCCTTTTATAACGGTTCCCCCACCACTATTTCATCTTTTTCACTATCCAAGGAAATCAAACGTTTTGAACAAAAATATTAACCTTCTACAAACTAATTGTTCATTCGTGTTCTTTATTCCCATTGGAGTTTTAGTATATACTTCTTTATATTCGAGCTTTAACGACCTTTCCCCCACCCAACTAATTCTAGTTACTTTTAGGTGGAAATGGCTAGAGCACAGATACTTGGTTGAACTAAATTTGCACATAAATTAACTATAGTTGAACTAAAAATTTGCATAAATTAAAAGTTAGTTCAAAACTAAAATTCGACAGTGTTAAAAAAAATCTAACAGTTAAACAAAAATAAATGTTAGTTTAAAACTGAAATTCAACAGTGTTAACCAAATCCTAACAGTCGAACAAATAGGTCAAGGTAATCCAATTTAACGCGAGAACGAGGAATAGAGCACTAAGTGGCATGTTAGTCCATTACCACAAAGTGATCTATTCCTCGCTCTCTATTCTACATCTACTTTTTTATCTTTACTTATTTATATTAAAAGGTTCAAATTTTACTATGTAGAATGTCCATTCTTGCTTTTCAATTCTTCGATTGTTTTTAGCAATTGTAACAAATATTCGTTAGTTTTCACCAAAGTCTTTATTTTGCTACATCCAATTTCAATGGAAGGAATTATAAGTTGTAATTTTATAAGTTCAATCTTTTCTTTCTTGCGAATTTCTCTCTTTATTATGTTGTTCCTTATTTTTGCTGAAGATTTAAACTCCATGTTGTTTCTGCTAAAGCCACAATAATAAAAGTCTCTTTAAACAACCTGCATTTATACACATTCCCCCACCATTTTATAATCCCCACTCCTTTCCCCCTTCTTTATAGGATTTGAAAGGGATAGGGTGTAGGGTGGGGGAAGGGTAATTTTGTTATTACACTAGTTGTGCAAGAAAATAGCCGCCAGTGTCCACACCTTGTTCATAGCACTCCATCATAGATTGTGCCCACTGCAACATGCGGTCTCTGTCATTTGGTGTGACAAGGAAAGAATGACTATCACCATACAATATAAAAGAGTCAATTCGTACATAACATCCTGAGTCCAACCATTTATTAGCTTCAGCCATAAACTTTTCTATTGTATCAAATGGAAATTGTGGATCAATTGCTATGACTTTACGTTCTTCACTAAGTTCAACAGTATAATCATCATCGTCCTCATCATCTTCACTTTCACTGTCGTTACTTAAAATGTCTTCAGATTGTTCAAAAACATCAGAAATTTCGGAAAAATTGAAATTTTCATTCAGATGAGGAGGGATTTTGAAGCAAGAAATATTGTAAACAGCAGAGACGAAACGACAAGAGCGGCGTGTAGAAGATAAATGAAGGAGTAACCAACGCTCGCTCTGCTTTTATAATAGTATGCAAATGAGGGGTAGGAGCTGACCGTGACCAGTCATCGACCCAAAGGAGTGGGGGGGGGGGAATCGACTCCATTTTTTCGGGGGGGGGGTCATTGACCCTTCCGAAAGTGGGTCAAGGTCATTCAAGATTTATAATGATCCAAGGTGATGGGAACAGTAATACTGTTCCCACCACCCTGTTTGCCTAGCGGTTCCCACTCCCAACCCACTAGTTACGTTCTGCAAGGGAGGTCCCTGGGCCGTCCGCATCAAAGCGTAACTTCCCGTCCGCATCAAAGCGTAACCATTAATTTCAGGGAAACTGGAACAGTTAATGCAGAAACGCAACTCTAACCCCACCCAAACTAATCCCACCCATCATATTCCTAAACAAAATGCAAAAACCTAGTCCGCATTTTGCGGATGTCCCACCCCTTCTAAGTGAAGTTCAACCAAACTTCTGAATTTACATTTAATCTACCCCCTAACATCTAGCTGTAAGGCAAAACAACATTAATTAGTATTACCAACACTTAAAACTAACAACACATCATTATTAAAAAACCAAATAATTCAACACAACCAAATACCATCATTATTCTTAAAATTAATACACCTTAATGCTAAATACCTCTTAAAATTAATACACCTTAATGCTAAACCCAACTTATAACTAACATCGCAATGCGCAAATTATTTCTTAAATTAGATACAACTTAAAACTAAACACACACACACATACCACATTGCATTAAAAAACGCAACATAGTAGAAGAAGTTCAAATATATATAGGCCTACTATATATTTGAAACCTCTTGCTGAGTCGCCAACAACCTTTCGCTATGAAAGTTTGTTGACGACTGATGCTAAGATCAGGCTCGTATTGCTCCTCGGATTCTCGAGTAGTGGGGGAAGTTGTTTCACTCCAGTACAGTGTTCAATCCAGTCCAGTTCGCAGCAGTATAAAAGGAAGGCGAAGGAGTGGGGAGCGGCGCATGGGCAGCGATGCAAAACCAAGGTTTGAGGTTAGAATTATCCATGCGAAGTAGCGCTAAAGCGAGTAATACAGGACTAGGCGCATGCGCAATAGCATAGTCACTCTTCCGATCCAAAGTACTTGTTGCATGCGCATAGGTTTGAGGTTAGAATTATCATCGGCGACCAACGATGACCAGGTGACCGGTCATTGGCCTCAAGGAGTGGGGGAAGGAGTGGGGGAAGGGGTGGTAGGGGAAGGGGGGGGGTGCTCCATTTTTTCGGGGGGGGGGGGTCATTGACCTTTCCGGTCATTGCCCCAAAGCCCCCTACTTCTCTTGCCATCTGTCCGCCAGCTGCCCGGAGTAATTGGCGCTATAAAACCAGGTAGTTGGTCGGCATCTGCCGGCATTTGGCTAGGGTTATTACTGCCTCTATAAAAGCGGATAGTTTATCGCATCACAAACATTCATTACCTTGCATCCTCGCAGTGATCACCTCTCATTAGTTTTTATTTTATAACTACTTCATTACTTCTAACATGCAATTTAGCATTCATCAGCATGTGGCTTCCTAGCCACTTCATTAAATGAGTCTAGTTAATTCTAACCTCAAATATTACTACTATAGTGTTCTGTTTCAATATCCTTTACACTTCATTTTATACCTCAGTCTTCTTTTAACTTCTAAATGTAACACATTAGCTATAATGGTTGCACAATCTTTAAGGTTAAAACTTTTGCGAACACAACATATATTACGAAGTACTTCTAAATCTTCAATTTCAAAGTGTAGAACTAATTTAAATAGAGTTAGGAAGAAATACAGTTTTAACCCATTATATTCGTCTACAACTTCGCAGGTTAACGTTGATGATAGTGTTATTCACGACATTTTACGTTCTATGTTATGCTTCCACAACTTTCAACTTATTACTCCTATCGACTGTGTTCAACAGGTTTTCCTATTTTACTCCCACCATTCCTTATATAAATACGCTCACCGCAATTCCTACTTCATTATCCTCTATTCTCTTCAGCTAAGCTAAGGTTTGAGGTTAGAATTATCCATGGCGGCCGCCATGTCTGCTTCAGTTTCAACACATAGAGTCGGCGACCGGTTATTGGTCTAAAGGAGTGGGAGAAGGGGTGGTGGGGGAGGTTGCCATTTTATAAGCCCTCTCCTTAGGCGGCATTTCTCATTCGATCGCCAACTTTCATACGATAAACACCTCTCCCATGGCACGAATCAATTATCCCGCTATCACCAACTACTTCAACTTAAAACTATTTCTGGTGATAGTTGGATGGAATTTTTAAAAACTTACTCTGGATGACCTTGACGTATTTTCCACATCCCAGTTATAAGTTTGAATTTCAATTTTAAACTAACTCTTAATTTTTCTTCAACTGTTAGAGTTTCGTTAACACCGACGAATTTCAATTTTGAACTGACTTTTAATTTATGCGCATTTTTAGTTCAACCCCACTTTATGCGCAAATTCACTTCACCCTAACGCCAACACTATCGCCAGCTCCACCCCAACCTATATGGCATAACATATAACTACAGCATCTCATATATACCCTCTAACCCCCACCGGAAGCTATATAGCATAGCAGCTGGCGCCAGCTGCCCGAGTCAACTGCAGCAGCTGCTCGGGCAGCTGCCCCACTTCCGGTCTAGGTGTAACCAAAACACACTACTTTCCACCATGACTATGTGCGTGTTGCCAACACATTGTGTTGGGAAGTAAGAACTTGGCCGTCTAAATATGACAGTGCGAGGTCAGCCAACACTGCAGCGGAGATATCTCAATGTTCCACCATGACTATGTGCGTGTTGCCAACACATTTTGTTGGGAAGTAAGAACTTGGCCGTCTAAATATGACAGTGCGAGGTCAGTCAACACTGCAGCGGAGATATCTCAATGTTCCACCATGATTATGTGCGTGTTGCCAACACATTGTGTTGGGAAGTAAGAACTTGGCCGTCTAAATATGACAGTGCGAGGTCAGCCAACACTGCAGCGGAGATATCTCAATGTTCCACCATGACTATGTGCGTGTTGCCAACACATTTTGTTGGGAAGTAAGAACTTGGCCGTCTAAATATGACAGTGCGAGGTCAGTCAACACTGCAGCGGAGATATCTCAATGTTCCACCATGACTATGTGCGTGTTGCCAACACATTTTGTTGGGAAGTAAGAACTTGGCCGTCTAAATATGACAGTGCGAGGTCAGTCAACACTGCAGCGGAGATATCTCAATGTTCCACCATGACTATGTGCGTGTTGCCAACACATTTTGTTGGGAAGTAAGAACTTGGCCGTCTAAATATGACAGTGCGAGGTCAGTCAACACTGCAGCGGAGATATCTCAATGTTCCACCATGACTATGTGCGTGTTGCCAACACATTTTGTTGGGAAGTAAGAACTTGGCCGTCTAAATATGACAGTGCGAGGTCAGTCAACACTGCAGCGGAGATATCTCAATGTTCCACCATGACTATGTGCGTGTTGCCAACACATTTTGTTGGGAAGTAAGAACTTGGCCGTCTAAATATGACAGTGCGAGGTCAGTCAACACTGCAGCGGAGATATCTCAATGTTCCACCATGACTATGTGCGTGTTGCCAACACATTTTGTTGGGAAGTAAGAACTTGGCCGTCTAAATATGACAGTGCGAGGTCAGCCAACACTGCAGCGGAGATATCTCAATGTTCCACCATGACTATGTGCGTGTTGCCAACACATTTTGTTGGGAAGTAAGAACTTGGCCGTCTAAATATGACAGTGCGAGGTCAGCCAACACTGCAGCGGAGATATCTCAATGTTCCACCATGACTATGTGCGTGTTGCCAACACATTGTGTTGGGAAGTAAGAACTTGGCCGTCTAAATATGACAGTGCGAGGTCAGCCAACACTGCAGCGGAGATATCTCAATGTTCCACCATGACTATGTGCGTGTTGCCAACACATTGTGTTGGGAAGTAAGAACTTGGCCGTCTAAATATGACAGTGCGAGGTCAGCCAACACTGCAGCGGAGATATCTCAATGTTCCACCATGACTATGTGCGTGTTGCCAACACATTTTGTTGGGAACTAAGAACTTGGCCGTCTAAATATGACAGTGCGAGGTCAGTCAACACTGCAGCGGAGATATCTCAATGTTCCACCATGACTATGTGCGTGTTGCCAACACATTTTGTTGGGAAGTAAGAACTTGGCCGTCTAAATATGACAGTGCGAGGTCAGCCAACACTGCAGCGGAGATATCTCAATGTTCCACCATGACTATGTGCGTGTTGCCAACACATTTTTTTGGGAAGTAAGAACTTGGCCGTCTAAATATGACAGTGCGAGGTCAGCCAACACTGCAGCGGAGATATCTCAATGTTCCACCATGACTATGTGCGTGTTGCCAACACATTTTGTTGGGAAATAAGAACTTGGCCGTCTAAATATGACAGTGCGAGGTCAGTCAACACTGCAGCGGAGATATCTCAATGTTCCACCATGACTATGTGCGTGTTGCCAACACATTTTGTTGGGAAGTAAGAACTTGGCCGTCTAAATATGACAGTGCGAGGTCAGTCAACACTGCAGCGGAGATATCTCAATGTTCCACCATGACTATGTGCGTGTTGCCAACACATTTTGTTGGGAAGTAAGAACTTGGCCGTCTAAATATGACAGTGCGAGGTCAGCCAACACTGCAGCGGAGATATCTCAATGTTCCACTATGACTATGTGCGTGTTGCCAACACATTTTGTTGGGAAGTAAGAACTTGGCCGTCTAAATATGACAGTGCGAGGTCAGTCAACACTGCAGCGGAGATATCTCAATGTTCCACCATGACTATGTGCGTGTTGCCAACACATTTTGTTGGGAAGTAAGAACTTGGCCGTCTAAATATGACAGTGCGAGGTCAGTCAACACTGCAGCGGAGATATCTCAATGTTCCCCCATGACTATGTGCGTGTTGCCAACACATTTTGTTGGGAAGTAAGAACTTGGCCGTCTAAATATGACAGTGCGAGGTCAGCCAACACTGCAGCGGAGATATCTCAATGTTCCACCATGACTATGTGCGTGTTGCCAACACATTTTGTTGGGAAGTAAGAACTTGGCCGTCTAAATATGACAGTGCGAGGTCAGCCAACACTGCAGCGGAGATATCTCAATGTTCCACCATGACTATGTGCGTGTTGCCAACACATTTTGTTGGGAAGTAAGAACTTGGCCGTCTAAATATGACAGTGCGAGGTCAGCCAACACTGCAGCGGAGATATCTCAATGTTCCACCATGACTATGTGCGTGTTGCCAACACATTGTGTTGGGAAGTAAGAACTTGGCCGTCTAAATATGACAGTGCGAGGTCAGCCAACACTGCAGCGGAGATATCTCAATGTTCCACGATTGCTATGTGCGTGATGCCAACAATTGTGTTGGAAAGTAAGAACTTGGCCGTCTAAATATGACAGTGCGAGGTCAGCCAACACTGCAGCGGAGATATCTCAATGTTCCGCGATGACTATGTGCGTGTTGCCAACAATTGTGTTGGGAAGTAAGAACTTACCCGTCTAAATATGACAGCGCGAGGTCAGTCAACACTGCAGCGGAGATATCTCAATGTTCCACGATGACTATGTGCGTGTTGCCAACACATTTTGTTGGGAAGTAAGAACTTGGCCGTCTAAATATGACAGTGCGAGGTCAGTCAACACTGCAGCGGAGATATCTCAATGTTCCACCATGACTATGTGCGTGTTGCCAACACATTTTGTTGGGAAGTAAGAACTTGGCCGTCTAAATATGACAGTGCGAGGTCAGTCAACACTGCAGCGGAGATATCTCAATGTTCCACCATGACTATGTGCGTGTTGCCAACACATTTTGTTGGGAAGTAAGAACTTGGCCGTCTAAATATGACAGTGCGAGGTCAGCCAACACTGCAGCGGAGATATCTCAATGTTCCACGATTGCTATGTGCGTGATGCCAACAATTGTGTTGGAAAGTAAGAAATTGGCCGTCTAAATATGACAGTGCGAGGTCAGCCAACACTGCAGCGGAGATATCTCAATGTTCCGCGATGACTATGTGCGTGTTGCCAACAATTGTGTTGGGAAGTAAGAACTTACCCGTCTAAATATGACAGCGCGAGGTCAGTCAACACTGCAGCGGAGATATCTCAATGTTCCACGATGACTATGTGCGTGTTGCCAACACATTTTGTTGGGAAGTAAGAACTTGGCCGTCTAAATATGACAGTGCGAGGTCAGTCAACACTGCAGCGGAGATATCTCAATGTTCCACCATGACTATGTGCGTGTTGCCAACACATTTTGTTGGGAAGTAAGAACTTGGCCGTCTAAATATGACAGTGCGAGGTCAGTCAACACTGCAGCGGAGATATCTCAATGTTCCACCATGACTATGTGCGTGTTGCCAACACATTTTGTTGGGAAGTAAGAACTTGGCCGTCTAAATATGACAGTGCGAGGTCAGTCAACACTGCAGCGGAGATATCTCAATGTTCCACCATGACTATGTGCGTGTTGCCAACACATTTTGTTGGGAAGTAAGAACTTGGCCGTCTAAATATGACAGTGCGAGGTCAGCCAACACTGCAGCGGAGATATCTCAATGTTCCACCATGACTATGTGCGTGTTGCCAACACATTTTGTTGGGAAGTAAGAACTTGGCCGTCTAAATATGACAGTGCGAGGTCAGCCAACACTGCAGCGGAGATATCTCAATGTTCCACCATGACTATGTGCGTGTTGCCAACACATTGTGTTGGGAAGTAAGAACTTGGCCGTCTAAATATGTCAGTGCGAGGTCAGCCAACACTGCAGCGGAGATATCTCAATGTTCCACCATGACTATGTGCGTGTTGCCAACACATTGTGTTGGGAAGTAAGAACTTGGCCGTCTAAATATGACAGTGCGAGGTCAGCCAACACTGCAGCGGAGATATCTCAATGTTCCACCATGACTATGTGCGTGTTGCCAACACATTTTGTTGGGAAGTAAGAACTTGGCCGTCTAAATATGACAGTGCGAGGTCAGTCAACACTGCAGCGGAGATATCTCAATGTTCCACCATGACTATGTGCGTGTTGCCAACACATTTTGTTGGGAAGTAAGAACTTGGCCGTCTAAATATGACAGTGCGAGGTCAGCCAACACAATAGCGGAGATATCTCAATGTTCCACCATGACTATGTGCGTGTTGCCAACACATTTTTTTGGGAAGTAAGAACTTGGCCGTCTAAATATGACAGTGCGAGGTCAGCCAACACTGCAGCGGAGATATCTCAATGTTCCACCATGACTATGTGCGTGTTGCCAACACATTTTGTTGGGAAGTAAGAACTTGGCCGTCTAAATATGACAGTGCGAGGTCAGTCAACACTGCAGCGGAGATATCTCAATGTTCCACCATGACTATGTGCGTGTTGCCAACACATTTTGTTGGGAAGTAAGAACTTGGCCGTCTAAATATGACAGTGCGAGGTCAGTCAACACTGCAGCGGAGATATCTCAATGTTCCACCATGACTATGTGCGTGTTGCCAACACATTTTGTTGGGAAGTAAGAACTTGGCCGTCTAAATATGACAGTGCGAGGTCAGCCAACACTGCAGCGGAGATATCTCAATGTTCCACCATGACTATGTGCGTGTTGCCAACACATTTTGTTGGGAAGTAAGAACTTGGCCGTCTAAATATGACAGTGCGAGGTCAGTCAACACTGCAGCGGAGATATCTCAATGTTCCACCATGACTATGTGCGTGTTGCCAACACATTTTGTTGGGAAGTAAGAACTTGGCCGTCTAAATATGACAGTGCGAGGTCAGTCAACACTGCAGCGGAGATATCTCAATGTTCCACCATGACTATGTGCGTGTTGCCAACACATTTTGTTGGGAAGTAAGAACTTGGCCGTCTAAATATGACAGTGCGAGGTCAGCCAACACTGCAGCGGAGATATCTCAATGTTCCACCATGACTATGTGCGTGTTGCCAACACATTTTGTTGGGAAGTAAGAACTTGGCCGTCTAAATATGACAGTGCGAGGTCAGTCAACACTGCAGCGGAGATATCTCAATGTTCCACCATGACTATGTGCGTGTTGCCAACACATTTTGTTGGGAAGTAAGAACTTGGCCGTCTAAATATGACAGTGCGAGGTCAGTCAACACTGCAGCGGAGATATCTCAATGTTCCACCATGACTATGTGCGTGTTGCCAACACATTTTGTTGGGGAGTAAGAACTTGGCCGTCTAAATATGACAGTGCGAGGTCAGCCAACACTGCAGCGGAGATATCTCAATGTTCCACCATGACTATGTGCGTGTTGCCAACACATTTTGTTGGGAAGTAAGAACTTGGCCGTCTAAATATGACAGTGCGAGGTCAGCCAACACTGCAGCGGAGATATCTCAATGTTCCACCATGACTATGTGCGTGTTGCCAACACATTTTGTTGGGAAGTAAGAACTTGGCCGTCTAAATATGACAGTGCGAGGTCAGCCAACACTGCAGCGGAGATATCTCAATGTTCCACCATGACTATGTGCGTGTTGCCAACACATTTTGTTGGGAAGTAAGAACTTGGCCGTCTAAATATGACAGTGCGAGGTCAGCCAACACTGCAGCGGAGATATCTCAATGTTCCACGATTGCTATGTGCGTGATGCCAACAATTGTGTTGGAAAGTAAGAACTTGGCCGTCTAAATATGACAGTGCGAGGTCAGCCAACACTGCAGCGGAGATATCTCAATGTTCCGCGATGACTATGTGCGTGTTGCCAACAATTGTGTTGGGAAGTAAGAACTTACCCGTCTAAATATGACAGCGCGAGGTCAGTCAACACTGCAGCGGAGATATCTCAATGTTCCACCATGACTATGTGCGTGTTGCCAACACATTTTGTTGGGAAGTAAGAACTTGGCCGTCTAAATATGACAGTGCGAGGTCAGCCAACACTGCAGCGGAGATATCTCAATGTTCCGCGATGACTATGTGCGTGTTTCCAACAATTGTGTTGGGAAGTAAGAACTTACCCGTCTAAATATGACAGTGCGAGGTCAGCCAACACTGCAGCGGAGATATCTCAATGTTCCACCATGACTATGTGCGTGTTGCCAACACATTTTGTTGGGAAGTAAGAACTTGGCCGTCTAAATATGACAGTGCGAGGTCAGTCAACACTGCAGCGGAGATATCTCAATGTTCCACCATGACTATGTGCGTGTTGCCAACACATTTTGTTGGGAAGTAAGAACTTGGCCGTCTAAATATGACAGTGCGAGGTCAGTCAACACTGCAGCGGAGATATCTCAATGTTCCACCATGACTATGTGCGTGTTGCCAACACATTTTGTTGGGAAGTAAGAACTTGGCCGTCTAAATATGACAGTGCGAGGTCAGTCAACACTGCAGCGGAGATATCTCAATGTTCCACCATGACTATGTGCGTGTTGCCAACACATTTTGTTGGGAAGTAAGAACTTGGCCGTCTAAATATGACAGTGCGAGGTCAGCCAACACTGCAGCGGAGATATCTCAATGTTCCACCATGACTATGTGCGTGTTGCCAACACATTTTGTTGGGAAGTAAGAACTTGGCCGTCTAAATATGACAGTGCGAGGTCAGTCAACACTGCAGCGGAGATATCTCAATGTTCCACCATGACTATGTGCGTGTTGCCAACACATTTTGTTGGGAAGTAAGAACTTGGCCGTCTAAATATGACAGTGCGAGGTCAGCCAACACTGCAGCGGAGATATCTCAATGTTCCACCATGACTATGTGCGTGTTGCCAACACATTTTGTTGGGAAGTAAGAACTTGGCCGTCTAAATATGACAGTGCGAGGTCAGCCAACACTGCAGCGGAGATATCTCAATGTTCCACCATGACTATGTGCGTGTTGCCAACACATTGTGTTGGGAAGTAAGAACTTGGCCGTCTAAATATGACAGTGCGAGGTCAGCCAACACTGCAGCGGAGATATCTCAATGTTCCACCATGACTATGTGCGTGTTGCCAACACATTTTGTTGGGAAGTAAGAACTTGGCCGTCTAAATATGACAGTGCGAGGTCAGCTAACACTGCAGCGGAGATATCTCAATGTTCCACCATGAGTATGTGCGTGTTGCCAACACATTGTGTTGGGAAGTAAGAACTTGGCCGTCTAAATATGACAGTGCGAGGTCAGCCAACACTGCAGCGGAGATATCTCAATGTTCCACCATGACTATGTGCGTGTTGCCAACACATTGTGTTGGGAAGTAAGAACTTGGCCGTCTAAATATGACAGTGCGAGGTCAGCCAACACTGCAGCGGAGATATCTCAATGTTCCACCATGACTATGTGCGTGTTGCCAACACATTTTGTTGGGAAGTAAGAACTTGGCCGTCTAAATATGACAGTGCGAGATCAGTCAACACTGCAGCGGAGATATCTCAATGTTCCACCATGACTATGTGCGTGTTGCCAACACATTTTGTTGGGAAGTAAGAACTTGGCCGTCTAAATATGACAGTGCGAGGTCAGTCAACACTGCAGCGGAGATATCTCAATGTTCCACCATGACTATGTGCGTGTTGCCAACACATTTTGTTGGGAAGTAAGAACTTGGCCGTCTAAATATGACAGTGCGAGGTCAGCCAACACTGCAGCGGAGATATCTCAATGTTCCACCATGACTATGTGCGTGTTGCCAACACATTTTGTTGGGAAGTAAGAACTTGGCCGTCTAAATATGACAGTGCGAGGTCAGTCAACACTGCAGCGGAGATATCTCAATGTTCCACCATGACTATGTGCGTGTTGCCAACACATTTTGTTGGGAAGTAAGAACTTGGCCGTCTAAATATGACAGTGCGAGGTCAGTTAACACTGCAGCGGAGATATCTCAATGTTCCACCATGACTATGTGCGTGTTGCCAACACATTTTGTTGGGAAGTAAGAACTTGGCCGTCTAAATATGACAGTGCGAGGTCAGCCAACACTGCAGCGGAAATATCTCAATGTTCCACCATGACTATGTGCGTGTTGCCAACACATTTTGTTGGGAAGTAAGAACTTGGCCGTCTAAATATGACAGTGCGAGGTCAGTCAACACTGCAGCGGAGATATCTCAATGTTCCACCAAGACTATGTGCGTGTTGCCAACACATTTTGTTGGGAAATAAGAACTTAGCCGTCTAAATATGACAGTGCGAGGTCAGTCAACACTGCAGCGGAGATATCTCAATGTTCCACCATGACTATGTGCGTGTTGCCAACACATTTTGTTGGGAAGTAAGAACTTGGCCGTCTAAATATGACAGTGCGAGGTCAGCCAACACTGCAGCGGAGATATCTCAATGTTCCACCATGACTATGTGCGTGTTGCCAACACATTTTGTTGGGAAGTAAGAACTTGGCCGTCTAAATATGACAGTGCGAGGTCAGCCAACACTGCAGCGGAGATATCTCAATGTTCCACCATGACTATGTGCGTGTTGCCAACACATTTTGTTGGGAAGTAAGAACTTGGCCGTCTAAATATGACAGTGCGAGGTCAGCCAACACTGCAGCGGAGATATCTCAATGTTCCACCATGACTATGTGCGTGTTGCCAACACATTTTGTTGGGAAGTAAGAACTTGGCCGTCTAAATATGACAGTGCGAGGTCAGCCAACACTGCAGCGGAGATATCTCAATGTTCCACGATTGCTATGTGCGTGATGCCAACAATTGTGTTGGAAAGTAAGAACTTGGCCGTCTAAATATGACAGTGCGAGGTCAGCCAACACTGCAGCGGAGATATCTCAATGTTCCGCGATGACTATGTGCGTGTTGCCAACAATTGTGTTGGGAAGTAAGAACTTACCCGTCTAAATATGACAGTGCGAGGTCAGTCAACACTGCAGCGGAGATATCTCAATGTTCCGCGATGACTATGTGCGTGTTGCCAACAATTGTGTTGGGAAGTAAGAACTTACCCGTCTAAATATGACAGTGCGAGGTCAGTCAACACTGCAGCGGAGATATCTCAATGTTCCGCGATGACTATGTGCGTGTTGCCAACAATTGTGTTGGGAAGTAAGAACTTACCCGTCTAAATATGACAGTGCGAGGTCAGCCAACACTGCAGCGGAGATATCTCAATGTTCCACGATGACTATGTGCGTGTTGCCAACAATTGTGTTGGGAAGTAAGAACTTACCCGTCTAAATATGTCAGAGCGAGGTCAGCCAACACTGCAGCGGAGATATCTCAATGTTCCGCGATGACTATGTGCGTGTTGCCAACAATTGTGTTGGGAAGTAAGAACTTACCCGTCTAAATATGTCAGAGCGAGGTCAGCCAACACTGCAGCGGAGATATCTCAATGTTCCGCGATGACTATGTGCGTGTTGCCAACAATTGTGTTGGGAAGTAAGAACTTACCCGTCTAAATATGACAGTGCGAGGTCAGCCAACACTGCAGCGGAGATATCTCAATGTTCCACGATGACTATGTGCGTGTTGCCAACAATTGTGTTGGGAAGTAAGAACTTACCCGTCTAAATATGTCAGAGCGAGGTCAGCCAACACTGCAGCGGAGATAACTCAATGTTCCACCATGACTATGTGCGTGGTGCCAACAATTGTGTTGGGAAGTAAGAACTTACCCGTCTAAATATGACAGTGCGAGGTCAGCCAACACTGCAGCGGAGATATCTCAATGTTCTGCGATGACTATGTGCGTGTTGCCAACAATTGTGTTGGGAAGTAAGAACTTACCCGTCTAAATATGACAGTGCGAGGTCAGCCAACACTGCAGCGGAGATATCTCAATGTTCCACGATGACTATGTGCGTGTTGCCAACAATTGTGTTGGGAAGTAAGAACTTACCCGTCTAAATATGTCAGAGCGAGGTCAGCCAACACTGCAGCGGAGATATCTCAATGTTCCGCGATGACTATGTGCGTGTTGCCAACAATTGTGTTGGGAAGTAAGAACTTACCCGTCTAAATATGACAGTGCGAGGTCAGCCAACACTGCAGCGGAGGTAACTCAATGTTCCACCATGACTATGTGCGTGGTGCCAACACATTGTGTTGGGAAATAAGAACTTGGCCGTCTAAATATGACAGTGCGAGGTCAGCCAACACTGCAGCGGAGATATCTCAATGTTCCACCATGACTATGTGCGTGTTGCCAACACATTTTGTTGGGAAGTAAGAACTTGGCCGTCTAAATATGACAGTGCGAGGTCAGCCAACACTGCAGCGGAGATATCTCAATGTTCCACCATGACTATATGCGTGGTGCCAACACATTGTGTTGGGAAATAAGAACTTGGCCGTCTAAATATGACAGTGCGAGGTCAGCCAACACTGCAGCGGAGATATCTCAATGTTCCACCATGACTATGTGCGTGTTGCCAACAAATTTTGTTGGGAAGTAAGAACTTGGCTGTCTAAATATGACAGTGCGAGGTCAGCTAACACTGCAGCGGAGATATCTCAATGTTCCACCATGACTATGTGCGTGGTGCCAACACATTGTGTTGGGAAATAAGAACTTGGCCGTCTAAATATGACAGTACGAGGTCAGCCAACACTGCAGCAGAGATATGTCAATGTTCCACCATGACTATGTGCGTGTTGCCAACACATTTTGTTGGGAAGTAAGAACTTGGCCGTCTAAATATGACAGTGCGAGGTCAGCCAACACTGCAGCGGAGATATGTCAATGTTCCACCATGACTATGTGCGTGTTGCCAACACATTTTGTTGGGAAGTAAGAACTTGGCCGTCTAAATATGACAGTACGAGGTCAGCCAACACTGCAGCGGAGATATGTCAATGTTCCACCATGACTATGTGCGTGTTGCCAACACATTTTGTTGGGAAGTAAGAACTTGGCCGTCTAAATATGACAGTGCGAGGTCAGCCAACACTGCAGCGGAGATATCTCAATGTTCCACCATGACTATGTGCGTGGTGCCAACACATTGTGTTAGGAAATAAGAACTTGGCCGTCTAAATATGACAGTGCGAGGTCAGCCAACACTGCAGCGGAGATATCTCAATGTTCCACCATGACTATGTGCGTGTTGCCAACACATTTTGTTGGGAAGTAAGAACTTGGCCGTCTAAATATGACAGTGCGAGGTCAGCCAACACTGCAGCGGAGATAACTCAATGTTCCACCATGACTATGTGCGTGGTGCCAACACATTGTGTTGGGAAATAAGAACTTGGCCGTCTAAATATGACAGTGCGAGGTCAGCCAACACTGCAGCGGAGATATCTCAATGTTCCGCGATGACTATGTGCGTGTTGCCACCAATTGTGTTGGGAAGTAAGAACTTACCCGTCTAAATATGACAGTGCGAGGTCAGCCAACACTGCAGCGGAGATATCTCAATGTTCCACCATGACTATGTGCGTGGTGCCAACACATTGTGTTGGGAAATAAGAACTTGGCCGTCTAAATATGACAGTGCGAGGTCAGCCAACACTGCAGCGGAGATATCTCAATGTTCCACCATGACTATGTGCGTGGTGCCAACACATTGTGTTCTGAAATAAGAACTTGGCCGTCTAAATATGACAGTGCGAGGTCAGCCAACACTGCAGCGGAGATATCTCAATGTTCCAACATGACTATGTGCGTGGTGCTAACACATTGTGTTGGGAAATAAGAACTTGGCCGTCTAAATATGACAGTGCGAGGTCAGCCAACACTGCAGCGGAGATATCTCAATTTTCCACCATGACTATGTGCGTGGTGCCAACACATTGTGTTGGGAAATAAGAACTTGGCCGTCTAAATATGACAGTACGAGGTCAGCCAACACTGCAGCGGAGATATGTCAATGTTCTTGTTTTTGTACCAAATGACAGACATCCGTTGGTAAAGGAACGAACCATTCTAACTTAAAATATCAAAATATACTTTTTTAAACGTCCTTTTACTTGTGTTTATATTTTCCGTATTAAAATAAATTCCAATAAATGTCATTTTTTGTTGAAATAAAATAAAATTTTTATTTTTAAAAATACGTTAAATTATATACTTACTAGTTGACCCGAGTGCAAATATATGTATTTCTGTTTGTAATGTATTTCTTTCTACTTGTGAGAAACTAACCTAGAGTACAATTTGAAGGAATTGTATGATTTTAATGTGAATGTTTTAACAATATACTGACTAAGCAGTGACAGTTGATCTAATGTTGTTCCAATGGGCACTCTACTTCGGTATATTTTTTTAACTACATATTTACGTAACACATTGGTTTATATCTACAACAATCAGCTGATTTCCAGCAGAAAGGTTAATATGGGATCTTTGAAGGTCTCTTGAAAAAAATACAGATTTTTCCAGCCATGGGACCTTTAATACCTTTAATACCTTTACTGAAATGACCAACTCCAATCGATTCCTTGGGGTCAAAACACCCATATTTAAAAAAAGTAAAAAATCCTTGGATAGAAAAAATTTTACCCGTGCAAACAGTGATTGTTTAGGACTATATAAGATAAGACTCGCCTACGGCTCGATGGGGGCTCCGCCCCTATGCCCCCTTGGGGGTTGCCCTAAATTTGTAGAAAAATTAAAAGTCAAGTATGTAATAGGTTAGTTTCACGGAAGAGGTAGACATTAAAGACAGCAAAAAAAAAAAAAAAAAAAAAAACTGTTTAATACACAAAATAATTTACAATCAATAGTAAAAAAAACTTTGAAAGTCTCGTATGAATCCGTTTTAATACCTCTTCGTAAAAATTAATAAGTGCAAAACATATAACAGTATGGCAGTACATTTTCCAGGATAATGTGAACTACAAACATCTTACATGAAAATGTTAGAAATTTTGAAATTACGCCCCTTTGTAAGGGTGAAGGGGATGAGATGCTACAAAATCTCAATGGGCCGAGCTTGTAGGGCATCTAAAAAATAATACAATCCTGACAAAACATATATCGGTATGGCAGTACTTTTACCGGATCAAATAAAATCACAAAAAACTATAGTCCTAAATTAAAAAATGTTAATAAATTTGTATTTTTACAGTTTTTTTAAACAACTAATATACTGAAATTGGCCAATGGCTGCTCCTATAGTAACACCTAGATATGGTCATAGTATAATCTAAATTTGTGGCTTCTATGTGCCAAAACAGTAAACGACAAATGTTGAAATAGAGCAAGTGTTGTGAAAGAATTTTGATCTCTTGAAAGTACACTCCTTTTGTAAGGGTGAAGGGGGTGAGGTACTGACAAATTGCAAAGGACCGAACTTGTAGAGCGTCTAAAATAGAAAAAAAAATACTGGCGAAATATAAATCAATATGGCAGTATATTTTTCAGTATAAAGTAATTTACAAACACTTTACATGAAAAAATGTCAATAATTTTGTGTTTTTTTTCAATTGTTTTGGTCTTAACTTTGATTGAAATTGACCAATGGCTGCTAAAATAGTAAGAACTAGTTGGGTCTATAATATTTACTAAGTTTGAGGCATCTGTGCACCATAATAGTAAATAAAAAATATTAAAATAGCGAATTGTTTGTGGAAGAATTTATAAAGTTTGAAATTACGCCCCTTTTTAAGGGTGTAGGGGGTGAGATACGCCAAAATGTCACAGAACCATACTTGTAGAGCGTCTATAATAGAATATATTAATGGCAAAACATATATCAATATAGCAGTGCTATTGGCAGTATATTTACCAAGTTAAAGTGAATTACAAACACTTTACATAAAATTTTTTTTTTAATTTTGGGTTTTTAAAATTTTTTTGGACTAAACTTTGATTGAAATCGGCAAAAAGCTACTACTATACAAAGAACCTGTTGAGGTCGTAAATCTAAATAGAAATTCTTGCATACATACATAATAGTAAATAAAAATATCAAAATAGAGCAATTTTAGAGAAAAATTTTAGAAATTTTTAAAGTACACCCTTTTTAAGGGTGAAGAGGGTGAGATAATCGCAAAATCGCATATACCTAACTTTTATAGCGTCTAAAATAAAATATAATACTTCCAAAACATACGTCAATTTTGCAGTACATTTGCCAGAATAAAGTAATTTACAAACTCTTTATACGAAACAATGTTAAGAATTTAGCGTTTTTCTTTAATTTTTTAAGACTTGATTTTGATAAAAACTGACCAATGGCTGCTACTATGGGAAGATCTAGTTGAGGCTATAATATATTCTAAATTTTAGGCATCTGTGTGCCATTTTAGGAAATAAAATTTATTAAAATAGCGACATTTTTGTAAAGAAATTCAGAAATTTTGAAAGTACACCCCTTTTTAAGGGTGAAGGGGATGAGATACGGCAAAATTGCATAGGACCGAACTTGTAGAGCGTCTAAAATGAAATAAAATACTGGCAAAACAATATATCAATTTTGCAGTTCATTTGCCAGAATAAAGTAATTTACAAACACTTGACACGAAAAATGTTAATTATTTAGTGTTTTTTCAATTTTTTTTAGACTTAATTTTGATTTAAATTGACCAATGGTTGCCACTATGGTAATATCTAGTCGACGCTATAATATGTACAAAATTTCAGGCATCTGTGTGTCATATTAGTAAATAAAAAATATTGAAATAGTGAAATGTTTGTAAAGGAATTCGGAAATCTTGAAAGTACGCCCCTTTTTAAGGGTGAAGGGGATGAGATACAGTAAAATGTCAAAGGACTAAACTTGTAGAGCGTTTCATTCCCAACTAACGATTTTTCCTCAGATTTGAGATAGGACCTCTCGTTCAAAAGTTATAGCCAAAATAGGAAACCCTTACATATTCAGGTTACCGATGTCTCCCCTTTTTATTTTTTTGAGGGGGCTAAAATTTGAAAATTCAATGTTTTGGGATTTTTCCTTTGTGCTGACCATGCAGACCAATTGTGTAAAAAATTTCAAGTTTCTACCTCATCATGAAGTCCAAAATACTTTGTATACATGATCAGTCAGTCAGTCAGTCAGTCAGTCAGTTTCACATCGGGTTGTATAGTTATTAGACTCGCCTACGGCTCGATGGGGGCTCCGCCCCCATGCCCCCTTAGAGGGTTGCCTCAAATTTGTTAATTGCTCTAAGTCTCAAGTACCGAACAGGCTAGACCCCCCCCCCCTAGGGGTTGCCCTAAATTCGTAAATTAATAAAAAGTCGAGTTTAAAATACGTTAGTTCCACGGAAGAACTGCACAGTCAAGACAGTAACAAAACCGTCAAATACACAAAATTTACAATCAATAGTAAACAAAGCTTTTAAAAAACTCATATGAATCGGTTTTAATACCCCTTCGTAATTAGAATTCGTTTAAAAGTTTTGAGCTGTGAATTTATAATTATTTATGCAAATATTTTATGTGTTATGCTGGTAAAAATATATACTTTAGATTAGACGATTGTTGTTGTGTTAGATGAAAAGAAATTTCAATTAAAAGAGTTATAGTTGTTGTTGTTGCTATCATTATATTTAATAGTAGTAGTTATGGTAACAAATATTTCTCTGTTCGGTAGCTAAATATAAAGTTTTAAATTTCTATAAATTTTATGTATCCTATCCTATAATATAATACGAGCTATATCTGAAGGGATGTGTGTTCCACGATCTCGAAATGTAGCTGTTAGATTTTGCTTAAACTTGCACTTAAGAGTGTTTTGGCCCAAAATTAAGTTTAGAAACAGCCTCAGTCCCAGGAAAAATCGAAGTTGGTCTAAATTTAAGTTTAAAAATCGTTATTTTTAACATTGGTCTTATAGGCTGCTATTTTGGTAACGAAATAACAACTAAAAGTAAACAAAAATAAAGGAACATAAATTTTAAGCAGTTTTTTAACAGCTGTTAGCTGTGAAGAGTCTGGTGTAGATTTAATAGCTTGATTACCATGACACTATAACAAAAGTCAATTAAAACCAACGAGCAAGGCTCGGTTAACCTGGTACTAAATAGAGATACAATTATGGGAAAATTTACATAATCCCATGCCTCACCCAACTCAAATAATAACTTGTAAATTTCAGGAGATAGAAGAAAAACGTTTCAATCACTGAAATAGAGTATAACATTCAAATCAATGAGCGAAAACAAGAATTAAATAACATGAAAACAAAATAATAGGAAAGAATAAATACAACGGGGTTGATCCGCGAAATACCCCTACTATTACAAACTACTAATTATAAGAATATAAAATTTAGACCTGTGAAATAATAATTTATTCATAAAAACCTGTTTGTTTTGTTCAATAGTCATTTAAAAATTCTCAAAAACATATTTTAAGTGTGTATTAAAATATAATGTAAAACACTGAATTTAAATAAAACAGAAAGATAATAATAACTGTCTATTAATTATTGTACAAAGTAATAGAAGTATGTTACGTTAAGATCACGGCACGAGCTACACAATAAATTCATTGAATGCGAAATTCGGCCGAAAGCGTAACCTGGGGTGAATTTGAATTAGTAATCTAAAATAAGGTGAAAATGAAACGAGAACCTAACATTTAAATCTGTTCTTTTTGTTCAATACTTATTTAACCCCGCGCATTCTCAAAAACATATTTTTAAGTGTGGAAAAAATCTAATATAAGTCACTGAATACAATTCAAACGAAAAGATAATAATTAACTGTCAATTAAGTATTGTACAAAGTAATCGATGTATGTTACAGCTCAAGCTTCAAAATTTAAACTATTCATAAAACCCTGTTTGTTTTGTTCAATAGTCATTTAAAAATTCTCAAAAACATATTTTAAGTGTGTATTAAAATATAATGTAAAACACTGAATTTAAATAAAACAGAAAGATAATAATAACTGTCTATTAATTATTGTACAAAGTAATAGAAGTATGTTACGTTAAGATCACGGCACGAGCTACACAGTAAATTCGTTGAATGCGAAATTCGGCCGAAAACATAACCTGGGGTGAATTTGAATTAGTAATCTAAAATAAGGTGAAAATGAAACGAGAACCTAACATTTAAATCCGTTCTTTTTGTTCAATACTTATTTAACCCCGCACATTCTCAAAAACATATTACTAAGTGTGGAAAAAATCTAATATAAGTCACTGAATACAATTCAAACGAAAAGATAATAATTAACTGTCTATTAAGTATTGTACAAAGTAATCGAGTAGTGTGTTTTTGCGGTTGCTGGCTCAGTTCAATGACCTCTGAGGAATGTGATGACGTCATCGCCAAGGTCAACGACCCCGATGACGTCATCGATGACGTAATCGATGACGTCATCGACGATGACGCAATCGATGACGTCATACCCATGACGTCATCAAAATGACGTCATCGATGACGTAATTGATGACGTCACCATCGATGACGTCATTTCCGTGACGTCACACCCATGACGTCACAGAAATGACATGCTGATGACGTCATCATCCATTACATCATCAAAATGACGTCACTGACACTGTTAAGGTCAAGGTCACGCCGAAACTCAAAATTTTTTGGCACTTTTGCCGTTTCTCGCACTACGCTCCGAGTTTCAGTCAGAGTCCACGTGACCATTGACGACTTGGAGCGAATTTGCGATGAGAAACGGCAAAAGTGCCAAGTCAAACTCAAGTTTGCGACATGACCTTGCTTAAACCGTCATCTACTAGTCCTCAGAGGCCATTGAACAAGCACAACATCCGCAATTTCATATTACTGTGACCTTGAACACTTAACAACTACAGAGCGCCGACACCGATGCGCACCCCACGACAGCCACCGAGTGACTGACTGTCAGGCTCCGTGTACTCTAGGTATATGGGGAAGTGGAGGGGGAAATCTCAAGGTCACCCAAATGGAGTTTTAAAAAAGCTAAAGAGTAGAAAGACTACTCTTGTGCTTCCTGGGCGACTTCATCAATTTCTAACGGATCTGTAAACCAATCCGATCTGTAGCGGCAGGAGTCCAGAAAACAGGTGCACCACCCAACAGGTTGTCCGTAGCACTTCCGACAATTGGTAAGATTAGAAAAATGAAATTTAATACACCGCTGCGGACAACAAGTGTAAAAGTACTGGGACTTGTAAATTTTGAAAGTCTGTAGTACCGGTGGAGGCAGCTGCTGGTTCTTGCATCTACACCTGCAACATCCGAAGCATTCACATTGCTGGCAGGCCAACCCGTCCACTTGCCATCTTGGTAGTAGGAAACACTTGTCCTTGCAGCAATAGGTTGACCCTGTCTCTTCCTCCCAAAGCTTCTTTGCACAATGGATGACGCCTGGCTCCTCCAAACACTTATGCTCGCAACATGAGACACGCTTAGTTTCCATACTTGATGTTGCTTCGGCGAGGGAGCAAGATGAAGTGATGCCGTGGTCAGTGGGAATGGAGCTTATATAAACTAAGGTAAGTGGAGGGGGAAAGGTCAAGGTCATCCAAACGGAGTTTTAAAAAAGTTAAAGAGTAGAAAGACTACTCTTGTGAGTCTATAGCGATTTCATTGATAGTGAGTGCTTCGGTATGCCAAGTTGATCTGTACTGACACGCCCCTAAATAATGTTTGCAAAAACCTGCAAAATGATTGTTGCACATTTTGCAGCCAGTTAGCTGTCTTAGATTAAATTCAATGCAACGTTCAGGGCAACAAGTGTACTTATGCCCTCTCATCTGGTACACATGGAATGTCTTCAACTCAGGCTTTGGCTTCTCCCAAGATTTGCACCGACACATGCATTGTCCAAAAGCTTCACACTTTCTACAAGCCAGTCCATCCACCACATCAATGTCATTGGGCCATGAAAAACACTTCTGTTTGCAACAGTAGTTAAGTTGACTCTCCATGTTGCTGCGGCGAAGGCGCACGACGAAATGATGCTGTAGTCAGTGAGAGCGCAGCTTATATAAACTAAGGTGAGTAAAGGGGAAAGGTCAAGGTCATTCAAATGTAGTTTTAAAAAAGATGGCTAGTCGTCCTCGTCGTCTGTAGTAGTTTCAGATGAAGAACCAGAGTCGTCTGAGTCCCTTGCTGGTGCTCCATAGATAAAGTGTATTTCTATTTTAAAGCGAAGGCCAGGATCTTCCACCATCAACTCCTTCAACCTATTACATACCACCTCCACTTTGTACACATTGTCTATAATCAACACCCAAAATGTTGGGTGAATAAAACGTGTGGATGAGTCAGCTTCGGCAATGGTTATTTCTTTCGGCGCTATAGGAGTGTACAGATGTGTAAAGTGTGGATGAGGCTGGCTGGAAGTTAAAGGTTCTGAGTTGATCCTGGTCGCATCAAAATCCAATTCCATCCTACATTCAACGTCACGGTTCTCGTTAAAAACATATTGCAATTTTTGGCGTAACATTTCTAGTTCTGTCACATCTTGCAAATGAACGGTCCACCACAAGGGAAATGCTTCGTCCGTAGTGGAGTCAACTTCAACTTGAGAAGTAGCCTCGTTCGCCATGGTAGCTAAGGAAGGAATGAGGTGAGCCGCAGACTGTAGTAACAGTATTGAAAAGTAGAGGGGGAAATTTCAAGGTCATTGAAATTGAGTTTTAAAAAAAAATGAAGGAGTAGAGGGGAAAGGTCAAGGTCATCCAAATTGGGTTTTAAAAAAAGAAAGAAGGTCACTCCCCACCAGCCTCGTCGTTGACCTCCACATCAGATCCTTCATAGGGGTAAATAGGTGACATTGGGGTATACTCTGGTGACTGTTGAGTGTTGTCTCCATCCTGCTGCAGTGTAACTCTCGACCAATCATAGTCCAAATTCATTTGAATTATGATTCCAGGGTTGTCCCGGAGTATCTCCTTCATCCTTTGGAAAATTGTCTCTAGATAGTGCACACTGTCGATCGACAGTGTCCAACCCGTACTTGTTCCAACATCGGTAGTGGAGTCTGCCTGGGTGATGGTGTTGTTGTCATCCATGGTTGCCTGCTGAACAAGGAATGATGCTTGATGTGAGGCTCATGCAGGAACATGGTGGGGGGCGTGGTGGAGTAGTGGGGGAAGTTTCAAGGTCATCCAAACGGAGTTTTAAAAAAAAAAGGAAAACCTACAAAGTAACATTAAAACTTTCCAATTGATGGTGGCGAGCGTTTTCTTCTGCAACCTTGCCGACACATGTGACTATGCCATACAGTATGAAAAGTACAACCATAATAAGGCCGAACAATAAAAGATAGCCGTTGACTATCATGATATTTTCTGAGTGGATCTGCTTTCTTCTTATCGCCCTCTCCTGCATCCTCTTCTCTAACTCGTGGACGAAGTCACAACATGCGTGAGGACATCTTTCATCTGTTGGTAGGTTTGCCATTGTTGATGTTGTCGATGTGGCTGTAGAAGATGGAATGAGGTTTCCAATTGCGATGTGCCATGTACACCAATAGTCAAGTGGTGGGGGTAACAAAGCAGTGGAGGGGGAAGTTTCAAGGTCATCCAAATTGTGTTTTAAAAAAACCTATCTTGTTACTGAGCTTATATGTCAGTAACAAGATAGGTGTTTTTGCTCTTTTACTTCTTTAATATAATGAAAAAATATACATATTCTACAATGGTTAGGATAAGAAATACAACTGCTAGTCAGCTGAAGTAGTCCAAGTTGTCTGGCTCGGTCTTCATGGATGCTGGTGAGGAAGCCGTTGAGGAGTGTCCAGGCTCTTCCTTTGACTGCCGGGTGTTCCGTATATTGCAAGCGTAAACTTGCACATTTATACGGTAGCCTCGTGCCACCATCAGCTGCAACTCCTTGTATAAGTCGTTTAGCTCCTGCTGAGTCTTGATGCTCACCTCTTCGTAACTTGCGCAACTGACGTTGAGAGACATCCTGATGTTGCTAGGTTGGCTGCTGGAGTAGAAATGAAGCCGAGGCACAGCGTTTGGAGGTACATGGAAAAGTGGTGGGGGTGATGGTGGTGGGGGTATGGAAGATGCAATTAAACACTTCTAAACTTTTTCCATTGATACAAAGGGATGGAACAAATAGCACAGGTGTCCTTGTAGTTTTCAAATCTAAACATTGGTGCTAGAAATCCAAACTGTTTTCTACCACCTTCCTGTACGAACCGTCGAAGGTCTCTGACGGCAGCATTGCCACAAGGCCTACAAAACTTTTCCCCGTCTTGAAACCTATACCAGGAGTATCCCGAATACCCTCTATTATCTTTCTTGTACTCCTCGATATCCTGCTTTACTGTTATAGGGATATTATCTCGTAAAGCCGTCTGGAATAAAGATGCGTCAGTTATAACTCGTTGTAAGCAAAGCTCGTACAAGGTGCTCATCGTTTGCTAGTTGGCAACAGACTGACCGTTCTTTGCATCCAAGCAGGTTTGAATCCTAGTGCGGTAGTGGGGGTAATTACGGTAGTGGGGGTAATTGTGAAATGCAAAGGTCAAAGGTCAAGGTCACCCGCGAAGTTTAAAAAAAAAAATGCAACATATCAATACGTGAAGTCTGTCACATATTGATATGTTGCATTTTTTTTTTGTTTTTTTTATTTTTTTGTCTTTTATGATTCGTTTATTTATAAAACATTACAACAACATATGTATAACATTAAAACTTAAATCTAACACTGCTGCTTGTCAGCGATGTGGATGGTCAACTCTGTAGAATTGCTACCCGTGCAGCCGTGCGACACCAGGTATAGACACCCGGGTTGAATAGAGCGAAGATCCTCGTTTTGTAGAAGATGGACGAATCTCTTGGGCAGGTACACCTGGAACTTTGGTTCATCCCCCGGAGTAAATGGCGCCTCGCTGAGACTGCAGCAGATGGCCTCCCCAACTGTAGTTTCCATCTTCTTCATAGCATGGATTATGTAGTGCTTCTCGTCTTTTAGTTCTGAGCACTTCTTTACAGGTAATATTGTTGACTTGGAGTGAGCATTGAACTGCTCGACCAAAGTCTGAAGGAACTGGTGAGATGCCATGGTCAGGTTACAGATCGTCTTCTTGCTCGGAGATGTTGTCGTCTCGGAATCTCGAGTAATACTCATGCCAGGTCCCTGTCTGCTCCCCACTTATATACTCTCCGTTACCCCCACCACTCCCCACTTCCCCATTTTGAAGGTAAGAGGCGAGTTTATAGGCATTTTTCAAAGCGCAATGTCTATCTTTATCATGTTCTGGGCTTTTTGTACAAATACATATGGTTTCCAGCATGTATTGATAATTCTTATCCAATTCCACATCATTAACCGGAACATGAGTAAATCCTTCAATCCATCTTTTCTTTTCCAGCCCCTTTGTGTAAATATTGGTAAACTTGTCTGAAAAGTGATGCATAATGTGATACAAGTCCGTGTAACTTGTAAAACCATCATACCAATCGATATGATGGAAGTGTTTTGAAATCCATCTGTTGGTAGTAGCCGCTTTACTAGTTAAAGACGAATAAGAACATGGTGGTTTAAATAAAAACGAATAAGGAACACTTGTATTCATGTCCAAAAACACAAGTTCTTTTATAATGAATCTATCATCATTACCACGAAACGCTTGAAACTCAATAATACCAGGCTTGGACTTTACTTGTTGTTCTTCTTCTCCCTTGTCCATTTTGAAGGTCACACGTCTGCTCATTACGAAGTCAGGAGGTCAACTGATTTCCACACCACGGTAGGTACTACTTTTATACCAGGCCGTACAGTTGTTGGCGCGTTGGTGTATATTTAACGTGGGCACCGTCCCCAATAGGCCTAACCCCACAAAATGTTGATTATTGTTTTAAAAACTAACCATTGTCATTTAAGTTTCCATCTTTATATTTTCCTTGTTTTCATTTTCATCACTAACACTTGATTCTTCTCCTCCATCTTCCTCTTCTTCTTGTTTTACTGATTTCTTATGTAGTTGAGCGTACTTTTCCAATTGTCTCCACATCTGTACTTCATGAGGAACTCTATTAAATATAGAAGTATCCACAGGTCCGTATAATATAGGTGCGTCCGGTTGTTTGTCCAAAGTGTCTTCCAGATAATCTTTAATAATCGAACTTGAAAACACCAGTTGTCTCAAGTATCTTGTTATAGGTTCAGTAGCACAAGTTAAAATGAAAAACTCCTCTCGATTAAGTTGAATTTTGTTATCATGTCTTGTTGTGTCTCTAAACCGTAGCTGATGATCACCACGTTGTTTAATGATATCAATTTCCACATTTGAATCCAAAAGTCCTACTCTTGTCTTTCTTCCAAACATGTTACTACTTAAATAGCATTCTAGTAGATGCAAATGTTTCATAAACGATTCCCAAGCACTGTCCGTAAACAAAATCATTTTGGGTCCATGAGTTAAAATTACAGTAGGGGAATAATCTGTAGATTTCATAACACCGATTAAAACACTTTTATCCAAACTGGAAGAGATTGGGTAAAATATTCGCAAAAATACCTCACTCAATATGTTTGGAGAAATATTATCTTCAATATCCCTTTTTCTCTTTTGTATAGTCTTTCTTCTTTTACCTTTTTCTTCAACATTATTACTGGCGTGAAGTTGTCCGCAAACGTTTTGTTCACCTCCTTCCTGGTGACCTTGAGGATCTAAAAACTCAGATATCTCCTTCTCAATATCTACCACATTTTCAGGTGTACCACTAGGAGAAGCCATATTGAATACGATGCTACCCATACAACAGTAGGCAACAAACTGATGAGGAGCGGTCTGTACGCTCTGCTTTTATACTCGCGGAATGAAACAAAACCGGTTTTTACAATACATTTTTAACAATTCCAGTTAAAGGTGTGTATGTTACGATTTTATCATGTAGAATTAAACAGTATGCAGTTGTATTAGCCGGTATAGCATCGTTGAATTCCATTTCTATTTTTATATCCACACTTGAAGACTTTACTGATTCATTTTGTTTAGAACAATCGATTACAACTATTGGGTAGGCATCGAAATATTTGTCAGGTGGTAATAAAGGTGTATTTGTTTTACCGTAATATGAACTTTGGAATCTCGCGTACATATCGTACAATATACTGTATTTCTTCTTAGTGAATGACACATTTAAATTGTCGTATGGAAAGAATTGTGAATTTAAATAAACTTTAATATTTTTCAAGTCACAATGATCAAATTGTCCTGCATGTTTAGTAATGGCGTCTCTTCTACCTGTTTGTAAACCAAATATAATATACCTGGCTCGTTCTACATAATTCGATGTTTTAACAGTCCAAGTGTGTCGATCCGTAGTAGGTAAACTGGGATGCTCATGAAATTCCCAACTTCTAAATGGAATAACAATATCACGATCGGCTTTTAATTTTCTTAAAAGTAGCATTCTATGCTCGTCAGCCAATTTAACATGTGGAACTCTCCATACAATTTTGTCTAATTTTAATTTCCATTCTAAAGTCGCATCTGTAGTAGCATCTGCAGCTTTAATAATGTCTTTATCGTTAGAAGATCTCAACAAAACTAATTCTTGTTTAACGTTTAATATTATTTTCCTATAATCTTCAGCAAAACCAAGCAGCAAACGTAATGGAATATGAAAATCAAAATATCCATTTGGATTTGGAGTGATCGTGTCAATCGTAGGTAATACCCATCCGGCAGGTTTAAGTAAATTGGTTTCATTGGGTGTTATAGATGTTAATCCTTTTAAAGTTGTCGTAATACCTACTTTTTTAGTGGAATCAACTGTTACACCTGATATTTCATATCTAATTTCATCAAATAGGAAAGCCATAGGATTATTTATAAATGGAACTGTTGTACCAACAGTAGTACCGTCCTTTTTAGTAACTTGTCCTTCAATATACAAGTAACTTTCACATGGTAGTGTGTAAATGTCTTGATTTTGTATGGGAATACGAATTTCATCGTTATTGTTTAATTTCGATGAAGTGTAAGGGTTGTGGGTGTGATATTCTTTTTCCCATAGGGTTTCGTCGAATGTTGGACCCTGCGCTATATCCAGTATATCCATACTTGGTTAATTTTAATCCAATTCTCTCTAAGAAACGAATGTTCTCGCGTGTTAACTCCTCCACAGCTGAAGAGCTACTAATGCGGTTTCCCGTAGGTTGTTCGCTTTTAAATGTTAAACCCATGGTTTTGTATTAAAGTGTCGATTTTAAATGTAATCTAATCGTAATAGGCTCTTCTCTGAAGTCTACCAAGTTACCGTCTTGATCCAATACGCTCAACACGATGTCTGAAATGAAAGTGGTGTTCAACGGTAGATATACCAGGTTTTGTGGCTTTTCAACAATTTTAAATCCAGGTGGTACACTTGGGTAAAAAGTATGTATGATGTGGGTGTTAGCCCCATCCCTGTAAGCACCTTGTATAATGTTACAAGTTATGTCTATACTATTGACTTTTAATATTGTTACTGTTTTCTTACCGGAATGTGTTACATCTGGTTCTAATACAGGCCCATCGTTGGAAAATCCTAATAAATCACCAATTGAGTTTGGTTGAGTGAAATCTATATAATATTTGGAAGTAATTTCAGCTTTCATCGTATTATTATTACCTTTTAATGTTATATTGTCTTTTCCCATTTTAGTTTGCAAAAATTCATTTATATGATCAATTTCATAAGAACCTGTGGGTAACCTGCACTCTTGTAAGTCTGTAAATTTTCCACTGGCATCCTTTCCCTTATAATAATGCAATATGTTATTTTTACCTTCCGTAACATTGGGAATAGAGTTGTACGTTGTAAAATCCAATAGTGCCGCCTCCCAAAACCTTCCTTTTTGCAAGCGTAACGCTGGAAAAAGGATACTTCGTAAAGTGGACGATTTTCCTGTTAATGATACCGTATAGGAAGACATCTCAATAGTGACTGATACTTTTAGCTAGAAATTCCAAACATAAATGGCCGCATATTGAAGTATTATCAGGTTGTTCTCTTTTATAGTTATAATATATGTTTTTAGCAGATTTAAAGTAATTTTGAAGTTCTTTTGGTGGTGGCAAATTACCGAAACTATCAAAATAATATACATTGTTATTTAGTTTCTTATAACAAACCCAATGGGTGCCAGGCCCTTCAGTATTATCCAAATTTACAATTCCAGTCTCATTTTGCCACATTTTCTTTGGTAAACTGTCTTTCATAAACACACCGCGGAAAAATGGTATTTTTAAACAGGAAATATATTTAAATAATTCAATATTGGTTAACGCTTTATGTGGTATGACCAATTGATTTCTTTCATTTAATATGCACGATAAGGTCTTAGGTAAAGACCTGCCCCGTTTTTTACCATTGACCACACGGTGGGCTTCTTCCTGCCTTTTTTTGTAGATCGTCGTCTTCTTTTTATATTTCCTCCATGTTTTCTTGTGGTTGACCTCCTTCTCCTCCTTCTTCCACCTCCTACTGCTGTTTTAGCCTTCATACCTGCTGTTACTGCTAAAGCTGCTGCTTTTTCTGCTATGCTAGCGTCACTTGATTTTACTCGTTGCCAAGCTATGTCCGCAAGCTTTTTGTCAGCTATTGATCTATTTTTTGAATCGGCAAACGTGGAATATGCGATATCGTGTTCTTTACAAGCCTGATCTAACTTGTTTATGCCAGGATCGCCTCTTTCCAGTCGTTTTTTCAATTTAGTTCCTGGTCCGCAATACTGATAACCTCCTGGTATATGAAATTCGTATGGTAATGCGTCTATTGCTCTATTTACTATGGATCCTACTGGAATTTGTTTTAAAGCTTTACTTAACAGAGAAACCGCTGTGGACGTGATCCCACCTCCTTTTCTTGCAGTGTCTCGATATGGACTGATGTACTTGAACGTCATTATTGTCCTTTTATAATGGCAATGTGCAACTCATGTGTTAACTCTATGACAGGTTGCACATAAATGAAGTCATTTATTGAGTTATTTACTTAAATATCAATATCACCCCAATCTGATGATCTAAACTGTTTCGTTTTAGGGTTAATAAAGTATTTATTATAAATTTCTCGTTTAATATACTCACCTCTCATGGATTCAGCATAAGTATTATGACCTGATTTTCCTTGAAGAATATCTGGTGTAAAATGATTGTGTAAATCAAATATCGCATTACCTAAAACTTTTACAAGAAAATTAACAGTGACAGCATTATCTACATGTTCAGGGTCTTTAAGGTTTGTTATACGTTTATTATTACAATTATACACTTTACTATCCTTTAATGATGTTGTGATGGTCTGTCCTACAGTTGCAGCATCATTTGCTTCTCTTCCTTGTGCCAAGTCTCTTATCACTCTATTATTACATGTAAACCATCTAAAATATCGATCTGGATCTAGATGTACGGTTTGTGATAAAGCAGCTGCATCTTGTTTTTCATAACCCCATCCCATATTTGATAACTTTTTATCCATGCAATCCCAAGCATCATTTTTGTATGTTAATAAATTAAATTTTTCATTACCTTGAACAAATTCATCCCCTTGCTTCGATACTACTTGATCTTGTTTTACAAAAGAGGTTGTTTCTTGTTTTAAGGTTTCCATCATTTGACCCACTGTTGCACCATCTGATGGCGCCGAACCATCTTTAACATTTGCTAAACAATTATTAAAACAATCTATAACCCCTACATCACGTATGATGCAATGATCTTTAATATATTTTAGATTTACAGCATCGTTTTCAGTTTTTGGATAGCCTATATCATTAATAACAAATTTATAAAAAGAAAATCCATCTTTTGTCTTTTCAGGTATCAAGGAATGTAAATAGCGTCTATTTACGCTGTCTTTTGCATCTTTAGGGTCATCTACGTTGGATATACGTTTATTGTTGGCACTATACGTTTTCCCATTGAATTTTAACGTATTTTTTAATTCAGATGACAAATAACCTTTGTTTATCACATCACCATTTTCATTTGGTTTACCAACGTTGATAATTCTATGATTTTCCGCGTCATATGTGTTATTTTGTAGTTTTAATGTTGGCGATATCTTTTCCTTTAATATTTTTAAGTTTATCGCATCGTTTTCATCCGAAGGATCTTTTATGTTTTTTAACCTTTTATTACTCATATCATAATCTCCATCAGGTGTTTGTGGTAAACCAGCACTTCTTTTTAAATTATTCGCATAATATAACCCATCCGAGGAGTAACGTCCGAACTTGTCAACACTCATGGTGCAACTGAATAGTACTCTAAGGAGTAACGCATTTTTATAAGATTACCCCACGGTTTCGGAGTTCATCCACTAAAGCCACCCATTCGTTTTCCAATCCAGTATGACCCGCTTCTTTAGCTTCATGTATTAGTTTCATTCTATCCACCAATTTATTGATATTATTGTAATAAATCACATTTGTGTTATATAGTTTCTTCATTAAACCTGTACCTGTAACAGATTTGTTTCTTTTTCTTGGTTCTGGAGCACTTATATCCAAAGTGGATGACACAAACCTTCGTTTTACAGGTTTTCTTGGTATTATTGGCATTGGTTGTCTTCTCGTTGTTGGTATTAACTTGGATACAAATTCTCTATATTTTAAAGACTTTGATCTAAAAACAGGTTGGTCAGCTGAATACTTTCTCCTGTATGCATTAGTTTGTTCCAAAATCTTTTTATATGCTTCCATGTCTTTTTCTTTAACTAACAATTCTAAAGGCTTATTTTCAAATAATAATTCAAATAATCCCCTTGTACCCTTATACCTTTGATCACCAACAATAATATTATCATGTTCATCAATGTTTACCGGGCTATTACCAACCATTAAACCGTCTTCTGTTAATCTTACTCCATAACTATGGTAGTTTTTATTAGGATTTGTTCCAGCTAACATTTTTATCATGTATTTCCTTCCTAAAGGTCCTTTGTTATGAATGTTTTCACCCAACAAGCTTATGTTTGACGGACCTTCCCTTGTCTCTTCTTCTTTTTCCTCTTCAATAGCAGTTGATACAACTTCATGTCCTCTTTTGGCTTTTACTTCATATAATTCTTTTATTCCACTATAGTCCGGTGATTCTAGCTCTCTTTCGGGTTCTCCACCGGTAAAACCACTATACGTAGAGGATTCCAGGTCTTCATCACTAAACTCTTCTGATTTTACATTTTCTCTTTCAAACTTCGTAATAGGTGCAATCGCATCTCCTTCCAATACAGGTTTAGCAAATTTTTTGTTTAATTGTTTCAAGGGTTCAGTAATAGGTTTAAAAGTAGATTCAAGGAATTTCTCCCTCTCGCTAATACCTAGTTTCAATGCTCTGTTTTTAGCCCGAATAGAATCACTAAGTGATTTTATTTCTTTTACTAATTTTTCTTGGTTAACCATGTTTGTAGCAAGACGTGTTGTACAACAATGAATGTGTTATACCGCGTTTAATGTATTAATATAAATTTATCAAATCCTATCCTGTATCGACCATTGTTTAGCGGTTGTTCCTTCATAATTGTTAGGAACCCATACTTTTCAGCCCAAGCCTTTCCGCACAACTCTTTAAATCGTTCAAATGTCATATCCGCATTTACATGATCAAAATATATATGTTTTAGGTTGGTTTCGTCCTGTTTAAATACAATTAACATGTTTGCATTGTCTCTAATGAGTTGTTTAGGTATTTTGCTATAAGTTTGGCCAATATAAATGCTATCTATGTTGTTATGTCGACCCATAGCGAAGTAATTCCTTATTGTGTTTTGGTTTTCACAAGATACATCATCGAATATAAACACGGAGAATGGTTTAGCTTCTTGTGGCTGCATGACACTCTCGCTTGCATTAAACTTTAAATATTTAACTTCAGGCACATTAGTCAGTATCTTTTCCAATAATTGATACTTTGGTTGTTGTAGTGATTTTGAAAATACATATAGATTGTTAAATCGTAATCCTTTAGGGTTTGTAATCAAATTGAATACTACATTAGTTTTTCCACAGTTGGAAGGTCCGGTAACCAGACAACGAACGGTGTTTGGTAACAAATTGCCATGTTTCCCACTATTGAATTCTGAATTATCCACTGTGAGTTCATCTATATTATTAATAGTAAAACTCTCTTTTTGTGGTACTATCTCCATCCTTTGTAATGGTTCAACCTAAAATGATTCTCTATCGTTATATCAAATCCTTTTTAGGTATCCAAGAATCTTCCGTCTTATTAAATCCTAACCATCGTACTTTGACCTTATCTTTTTTCCGTTGCAACACCTTTTCAACTAAATATACATCGCCTACTGTTGATTTTAACATTTCATGTCCATAAAACCCTCCTTCAAGCAATTGTCCTTTATTATCTTTTAAAATATATGTCTCAGGTACTGTAGGTTGTACTTTGAATACAGTAAAAACCTCATTGGTCCAATTTGGCAGGTATCTTTTACTGAATACACCTTTATATTTACTTATTCGCACTTTATCACCCACATTAAATTTTTTAGGCTTTAGTTTTTCAACTTTTGGTTTAGTATTCGTTTTTATACGTTTTAATACAAGGTTTTCATTTTTACTAGTTACTTGGTTTGGTTTCATCCCGATAGTCCTATGAAATTTGTTATTGTAATTGTTTATAAGTTTTGGTAACATATCAATCCATATGTGCGATCCTCTGTTGGAAAACATTTTATACATTGCACTTTTTAAAGTTCTGTTGAATCTTTCGATTATTGAAGCTTTTACCTCTGAATTGGTTGAGTAATGGTTTATATTGTGTTTTTTCATTAAATTTGCAAATTCCTTATTAAAATATTCTTTTCCATCATCTGTTTGTAAATGTTTAATAGTATGTTTGTCTCTTTGTATAGCTGTTTCCATTGCTTTTGTAACACTTTTGCCACTTTTATCTTTTAGTGGTAAAGCATCTGCCATTTTTGAAAAACAGTTAATAACAGTCAATATGTATTTATATCCTTTATTTTGTTTGCTATAAGGAATCATTTCGATTAAATCTGCTTGATATAAATCATTAATTCCTTTTATCACCGTATTTCTTCGTGGAAACTTTCTTCTTGCAGGTTTATGAAGTTCGTTGACAATTTGTTGCTTCAAGTCCTTCATATTGCAGGTTTCAATGTTTGTTGTATCACATGTATAATCACAATGAACGTTGTCTTAAATATTCACATCATTTATATGGGTCAAGGTCATCCAAACTTGTGTAAAAAAATGGGGAACACGGCGTTGGACTTGCCGTGTTCCCCATTTTTTTACGGAAGGAGAAAGGAATAAGGTCGAAGTTGTAGAAGGACGAAGAATAGGTTACTAGTTGATAGGGTTTAGGGAGTAATGGCCGAATGGAAGAGTGTGGATTTTGTCGGGCAAAATATGTCTTTTATCATCCCGAGCTGACAGTGCTTTTTTAATTTCGGTGACACTGTAGACTTGATGCTTGAAGCTTCGGATATTGTTGAATGTTGCTGATATCGTAGTATCTTCAAACAAACAAGTCTTGTAGTGGTCAAATGTTACGTGTTTTTTCAAATAAGATGTCTTCACTCCTTTTGCTTTTTTCACTGTCGGTGTGTTGTTCTCGTGGTACATCTTAAATGAATACAATTTTGCCATCAGCGCCACTATTTCTTCTAAAGGCATTCCATTTGCTTCATCTTTGAATTTTCCAATTACTTTTTTATTTTTTTCATTAAAATTTGGATGGTTCTTCGGATAGTCAGAAAAGTCGAAATCTTCTTTGTATGGAAAAGTCCTTAGGTCTTCATACATGTCCAAAGTCTTTATCCAGTAGATAAACGCGTCCGTATCCATGTATGCGACTCCAATGTTTTCTCTTCCGTAGTGTTTAACCATTTTGTTATAATGGAAATCATACATCAGGGTTTTACTTATGTCCAAAATCGACATACCTATGTATAACGGACGGTCCATGACTATTGTTGTTTTCTTCATACTGACAGCGACTAGATTTTTGTTTATAATCATGGATGTTCCGAAATTTGGTTTTTGCACTAATTTTTCCAATTTCCTAGGATCACTCACTAATTTTACATTTTTGTGTTTTCTTTTGTTCTCCAAGGTCTTCCCAAAGATGGCATTGTTCATTAATTTATAGAAGTCCTTTTCAAATGCTGTTGTCGCTGCAGCTCTTCTTGCAGTGTTGGAATCAATATATGGTTTCAACCAACAAGACTGGGTGAATTCAATTGCTCTATGAATTCTCACTATACGTAGACCCAATTCAAGAGCCTGTTGAACTACCCAGTAGTGAGCCACATAGCGATCCTTATTCTCCAAGGTCATCATCAATTTTGGCCATCTTCCTGTCGGTGAAACTTCAGTCTTGGCTAGCAGAGGCAAGTCGTAGTGATGGTCATGAAGGTGCTCCGGATATTCAAAATCACAGTCCAGAATATAGCCTTTTGGACCATTTTTCGGAATCTGTGAGATGTCTCCAATGGTGGCCGGGTCGATCCATTTGAAGTCAGCGTAGGGAAGCGGATTTGACATTGCCCAACCATAAAGGTTGTTTGCGTCAAAGTAGCCAAGGTAGACCGATGGTTGTTGCTCGTCGAAGCCGGGGATGTACTTGTTGTTGGCTTTAACATGACGTGTTACAGCTTGTGTCAAACCGCCCCGTACACCAGATTCCATCATGAGCACCATATCAATATCCGTTAGAAGTTCCAGTCGACAGTTGGTTGACTTTAGCATAGCTTGCCATGCTAATCCTGGAGATGTGTACGAGTGTAAAGGGTCCAGTCCATAGGCGGAGAAGCAGGTGTTTCGAAATTCTTCCATCACATCACACAACAGAGTTACGTCCAGTTTTATATAAAAGTCAGAATATTCCCCTAAGGTTTGAATGTTGAGCTGGTTCCAAACATTACAAGCATGATTGTAGTCTTCAACGGTGATTGCACTTTCATTTAACTTGCTATTGAAGGCTTCAATCGGTGGTAGACTGGTTTCTTCAAATTTTTCTGCAGAAGTTATGTAATCATAGGGGAACACTCCTTTACGCATTACTAAGTCCAATTTATCTTCAGATACAATTTTGCTGGTTTCTTTTAAGTCTTCTCTTCTTAGGTTCTCAGACAATCTGCTCAAACTAGATGCCATAAATCTATAAGAGTCTACGAAGCGAAGTTTAATTTTACCTACTGTTTTTGAGAAACTGATGTACTTTTCCAATGTTGTAGCAAGAACATCAATTTTACCATTATCTCTTCCTAACTCTGGAATAATGAAGTGGGAGTCGTAGCCGCTAAGATTGTGTAACACTACAGGGATAAAGTTTGGCAGTTTGTAATTTATATTGCATGAATTACAAGCAGGTCCTCTGTATAACCCTGTGAGGTGATCATGATCTCTTACTTTTGGATTTTCTTCACTGAAGCTCTTCTTACATAGATAACATCTTGTTGCTGAAATGTATTCTTCTTGTTGATTTTGGTTCAAAGGTTCCATGGGTAAAACATTACCGTATAAGCGTTCCGCCTTTTCAGCAATGTCATACAACTGGTCTACAAAATACTTAGCAGCTTCTTCCCCACGGTAGAGTATCGGAGTGGATGTTAAGCCATAGTCTTGCAATTGTTCTTCAGGTAAAGTAGATTTCACCAATAAGCAAAAACTGTTAGGTTGATGCAATTGATATTTGGTTCTTCTATTTACTTCACCATCCGGAAGTTCCTGCGGCACTAACGTGGATTCAAATCAGCATAGATAACTAGTGGAATCCGGTATTGGTGAACTGTTTTATTGAACTGGACAAATGCTCTAGATGGTGGTGGCAGACTAATCTTCACTTCATAGTTGTCATTACAAAGCCGCTGGTGTTCCGACAACCACTCCGATCCTCCACGTCTCAACTCTTTATATGTAAAACAGAAACATCTTTTACACACTGTTAACCTACGTTTCTGTTTTGATAATTGATTTTTAACCAAGGCTGCAAAGTCCTTTATCCACACATAATGTGAAATTTCACCCTTAGTTATCAATAACAGATCCGTGTGGTTTCTTTCCTCAAATTTTGATACTCTCAGAGGATAAACACTATTGGAATCATCTAAACCAAACACGTTTACAGAAACACCTGGGTTTTGTTTCTCAAAATTACCAATACTTTTAACACTAACAGGGTATGACAAACCTCGAAAGTTGTAGCGGTGTTGGACATTTTGATACGCTCTGCTAACTCTACATGGATTTTCTTGCACATATTTTGTTAGCATAGCATATTTAAAGCATTCATTGTCCTCATTTTGCACATTGATACAAGATTTGGTAGCTTGTATCTTCTTTGGCAAAGGTATATAACTACTACCCCTTATACCATATCCGTGCTTGTGAACCCTTACATCCATACCTTCAATCGATGACAGACTCCAGCCGGATCCTCTTCCTTCATGTTCTTGCAGTTTAACTAGCAGTTCATCCAAACATTCTTCAATAATTTCATTGATATCAGATTTAGTTGTAAGGGTTCGGTTTTTGGTAATGAATGCTCTTAATGCCGTTTCACCATCAGTATTGGTAAACTTTGATTCTAACACCAGTCCAAATTTAATGAAGTTCAATCTCTGTAATTCTTCTTTTAGCGTTTTTCCAACAAGTACTCTGGCCTGGGTTATAAAATTATCCAATTCCAATTGTACATTATCAATTTTAAAATGTGTTACAACTCGTCCTGGTAAGGCCGTGGTGCGCAGTTGTCTCACATCTTCCAGTTCTTCTTCCATGTCCTCTTCTTCCGTGTCCTCTTCTTGCATATCCTCTTCTTCAATAGGTCTTCTAGTAGTGGATGGTCCAGCACCAGCAAATTGGATCACACTAGGTCTTCTTCTTTGCATTTGCTGTAGATAGCCGTCGTAGTAGTCCATCTGCTTCTGATGCTCTTCCAAAAACCGGTCAATTGAGTCTAAGTCTATTTCATCGATGATAATATCTTTTTTTCCATCTTCTTCATGTAATTCTCTGTGTAGGGTGAAAAGATCTCCGTCTTCAAAAATTTCCCCACAAATGTCGCAAAGAGCCATTTCAAACAGTTTGGCTTTGAATGCACACTCTGTGAATGTCCACGCAATAATGGGCAGCGCGCTCAACTGGGTCCCTTTATACCCGAGGTTGAAGGGTGGGGGAAAGTGACGTCATATACATCCGGTTTATCAATCATGTAGTAGATTTGGCTTTTAAACACCCATTTCCAATACATTCTTCAACAGGCTTGAGAAACTGATGATGTTTGATCTAAATCCACCATTTTGTACGAGTTTTTCAAAGACGTCTGTTCCAACAACTTTATATAGGTCAAGGTCATTTGGAATTATTATTTTGAGCGGGGGATAGAGCACTAAGCAGCATCAATTACTACAAAGTGCTCTATCCCCCGCTCACATTGTTTTTTTTTTTTACTTTTTGTTTAAAACTTCTTACAAAGGTGAAACATCAATATCAGAGTTGGAATCATCCTCATCACGGAATAGGCAGCGATGACAATACATAATTCTTCTGGCAACTAACATTCTATCCATTGGACGATGAGGAGTGTCTTGTTCTTCTTCTTCTTCAATTTCCAATTGGAATTCCATTTCCGACTCAGATGATGACTCTAATGTTTCGTAGGCGTGCAAGTCCACTTCATTGTCCGTTGAACCAGCTTCATCAGAGTCCGTTTCAATATCCATTATTTCTTCCTCCTCCTCTTCTTGATCAACCGCAGGTAGTTGGTCCTCTACTTCTATAATTTCTAGAGGTATTACCTCCAGAATAGAGACAATTCTGTTGCAATGGAACACGGTGTTGTCAAGTGGAGCCATGGTATGGAAGTGTTGTATCCATCCAATTTGCTTACCCTTTTATACCCCCACCAAGTATGCATTTATGTGGGTCAAGGTCATGTAAAGATACCCTTTGAGCGGGGGATAGACCACTAAGCAGCATGCTAGTCTATTGCCGCAAAGTGATCTATCCCCCGCTCTGTTCTACAAAACCTCAATCAAGTCCAAGTTCGAGTCCTAGTTCAACACATTTTATTTCAATTTAAAAATTTCAATTTCACAAAGCGTACAATTCTGATGTATCAAATATTCCAGTTCCTAAAACATTAGGTTCAGTTCATCCAAATTATGCACTCCTAACCTCATAACCTTGGTAGGGAGAATTACATTAATATGATAGTTATTTCTACCGTTACACTTGCTCCATTCTCAAAGAGATATAAATAATATAGTCTTGGATACTGTGCTTTTTCACGTCCTGCATGTTCCCTAATAAAGTTGAAAGCCAATCTTTTTGAATATTCATTATGAAACACTTCTTTTACAGAAACAAGAATTTTTTCTTCCAGAAATTTCACTTGAATTGATGATAGTTTGCTTACATCATCCTTGTCTATCAGGGGTAGCTTGTACGTGAAAGTATTTGGTATCGGTGGTTGTTTTTTTAGCATTTTATCAAGTAAACAACAGAATATTTTATACAATTTCAGCGCTGGACGTAGGGCAGCCTCTTCCGATGTTGGTGGCACTGTCGACGGTAATGGTGGCAGGCTGGGCATCTTCAGGCTGCTCAGGAATTCTGCGGTTATCAAATATTGGAGTATTGGAGCAGGGGGCGTGTCGGTCGAGGTGGTTTTGGAAGCTGGTGGATAGTTCTTGAGCTTCGGAGGCATTTTGAAAATGGAAAAGTGAAATAATGTAAACGGTGATAATGGGAATGTAGTGTTGAAGGCGGGAATAACCAGTCCGTACGATAGCTGGATGTGGAATGAGAAGTGCGTGCAACCTGGCCGCCTTATATCCCCCACCAAGCCAAGGGTGACCCCCTCACAGAACAGACTGAAGCAAATAAACGGTTCATACAAGCTTAGTAAAGCGTCAGAGTGGGGGTATCACGTAATACACACACCTTAATCGCATGGTTAGCACTTTACTTAAAGTGTAGTTTATATATGTCAAGGTCATTCAAACTTTGAAAAATATTTTCACCTCCAAACACTTGTGGCAAGCCGCAAGTGTTTGGAGGTTTTTTGTTAAGAATTAAGACTGATATATATGTCAAGGTCATTCAAACTTTGAAAAATTTTTACCTCCAAACACTTGTAGCAAGCTACAAGTGTTTGGAGGTAAGTTTTTATTTGTTAATGATTTATTTGTAACTTAGTCTTCACCCTCAAGGACACGGTTTGAGATTGTCCCAGTGACTTTACATCACCGCCAGGTTAAAGTATTATACAAGTCAAGTATTTTTTTTTTTATTAGTTGACTTGTATAATACCCCTCTCCCTTACTTTAAGAGAGTTAAGACTAAATTTGGAAAAATAATTTGGAAAAAGACTTTTAAATATTGTCCAACACAACCTAACAATTTAGAATTTATTTTGGTAGGCCTACATCCTAATCCATTTCCCACACAGATTGGCATCCTTCCCTTCGTATTAGATAGCCTTTTTTATGGATGAAAAATTGTCTTTGTACCATCCGAACGGGTACTTTCATTGTATGAAGGCTGCCATCACCTTTTACAATGATTTCTACTTTGGCATCAAAAGCTCCATAAATTTGAGCAATAAAATAATATTTTTCATCCATTTTAAGTCTTCTAATATCAAGCGGTTGCGGACTGTGGGGATGTCTGGGTTGGGATGTTTTAGACCTAATGTTGTTAAGACTGTAGGGTCTTACTCTCGGAAGATTGATGTTTTTGTTCAAGTGCGTTTGGCAACGGTCTTTATCTAAAACAGCAAACTTCTGACAGCAAAGAATCCCAAAGTCTTTTGACATCCAAACGTAATCGCATTTATTACCCTTGCCAGCAGGGAGTTTAACACGCTTACGTTTTTGTGTTGGACGCTTTACTGGAGTGTTTTGGAGCTTGTCAGGTTTAGGCTGGCTAGAAGGAATGGGGGTGGGAGGTGAAGGTTTAAGTAGGTCAAAAGGTAGGCTGCAGACAATTTTGGGTGGGGTAGGTGAACGGGTTAGGTCGATTGAGGGAAGTTCGGGGGAGAAGATTGATTTACGGGGTGGTTTGGTTGGTGTAGGTGGCATGGGGGATATGGGTGAGGGACATTGGGATTTGGTGTAGGATAGGATTTTCTTAGTTCGACTGTAGGGGGTTATCCTCGACCTTGGCGCCTCTTCGAACACCGCAGACTCCGATCCCGAGTCCGATAGCAGAGAGAGTGCTGGAGAGGCTATCAGGACTCGTCCGCTGGGGTTCTTTGAAGATGCCGCAGGTGCGCCAGCCTCTTCCGAAGCCGAAGGTGCGCCAACCTCTTCCAATGTTGGTGGCAATGGTGAAAGGCTGGGCATCGAGGCAGGCTGCGGTGGCGGCGGCGGTGGCGGCATCGTCAGGCAGCTCAGAATCTGCGCTGTCATGAGGTATTCTAGGATCGGAGCGGACGACGATGAGGGCTGAGGCGTGTTGGCCGAGGTTGAAGAAGCTGGTGGGTAATTCTTGAGCTTAAGACCCATCTTGATGAAGCGAATAAATGAAGAGTAAATATGAAAAGAGTAAATATGAAAAGAAGATTGAAATAAGTAAATAAAATCTCAGGAGCGAGAGAGGACCGTCCGGTACGGGAACCTGGACAGGAATGAGAAGTGCATGCCACCCGGCCGCCTTATATCCCCGCCGGGGCTGCCACGCCCAGGATATCAGGGGTGGGGGTGGGGGTGGGGGTGGGGGTGGGGGTGGGGGGGGGGGGTTCGCACTTTTTTTCGGGGGGGGGGGGGGTTCGCACTTTTTGTCGGGGGGGGGGGGGGTTCGCACTTTTTGTCGGGGGGGGGGGGGTTCGCACTTTTTGTCGGGGGGGGGGGGGGGGGGTAAATTTAAAACAATAAGCCTCACTTAAGGCGTTTATGTTAACATCGCTGAAGCCTCCAAAAAAGACACACTTATAGACGAGTCAAACCTTGTGTGTTACTTGACTTGTACATTTTTTTTTTAAAAGAGCTTAATATATTTACCTTGTTAATAAGACCTGACTGTTAAAGAATTTTGAAAACTTTTATATATTTAGGTCAAGGTCACGGTAAAACTTTAAAAAATTAAGCCCCACACCCCCGATGGGGGTGTGGGGCACTTGGGTTGTCATCGCTGTAGCCTCCAAAGAGACCCAACTATGACAACAAGGCAACATCCAATGTCGTGTTCCCTTCGCCACGCAAGACTTGTAAACATTTACTGCATTGTCTTTTCAATAGCTAACAAAACATTTACTTAATTTTGAGAGAGGTTGAGGACAGCCCTAGTGGCTTACGCCCTCGGTCCGAGTGCAGGGGCCACCGCAAATTGGCCACAGCTGTGGTCTGCATGTCAGCATACAAACGGACCGAGTCCCAAACCCAGCCGCAATATTGCATGCCTGAGAGGACCCATGCTAAAATTGGTTTAAAATTGTTTTACACGGGGGTCTACTCCCGTACCCTACCTTTACTATTTAACTTTATCAATGCAGTAAATTTTTATAAATCTTTGTGGGTCAAGGCCACACGGACATTAAAAAAATTTCGGCCCCCGTACATCCATGGCGAACCACGAATGTTCGGGGGCCTTGGGGACTAAAAACACAAATAGCTAACAAAGATTCATTTACATAATTTTGAGTTTCCAGAAGGGAAACAAGAGGTTGAGGACAGCCCTAGTGGCTTACGCCCTCGGTCCGAGTGCAGAGGCCACCGCAAATTGGCCACAGCTGTGGTCTGCATGTCAGCATACAAACGGACCGAGTCCCAAACCCAGCCGCAATATTGCATGCCTGAGAGGACTCATGCTAACGTTGGTATAAAGTGCTTTTACACGGGGGCCTACTCCCGTTCCCTGACTTTACAATTTACTTTGAGCATTGAAAAAGCTCAAGGGGGGATTGCTAAAACAAGCGTATACACTTTACAAACATATAACACACTTACAACACACAATTGAGCTCAACGTAGTCAATGCTGGAACAAGCACATACACATTAAACACATATAACAAACAAGACACAAAGGATAAAAGACACAGGAGACATAGGGTACAAGTAAAACACTCTCATATAAATCAATTCCCAATACCCAAACGCAAGCGCAATATCTTACAACTAATACAAGTCTTATAGTTAGAGTAGACTTCGCTAAACACTGAAGGCGCCATTCAATGTTTAGTGATGCCTATGGCGGTCCGTCCCGGTCGTTCACGTTCAACGCGCGGGAGCGGACTGCGAGCCGGCTCTGGCTGGACCCCCTTATATCCCCGCCGGGGCTACCACGCCCAGGATATCAGGGGTGGGGGTGGGGGTTGGGGGTGGGGGTGGGGGGGGGGGGTGGGGGGGGGGTTCGCACTTTTTGTCGGGGGGGGGGGGGGGGTTCGCACTTTTTGTCGGGGGGGGGGGGGGGTTCGCACTTTTTGTCGGGGGGGGGGGGGGGGGTTCGCACTTTTTGTCGGGGGGGGGGGGGGTTCGCACTTTTTGTCGGGGGGGGGGGGGGTCAGGTAAGTTAAGTGGGTCAAGGTCACCCACAACACTTGTACTCTAAGTGTTGGCTATACCCCCACCACAACTGGGTCCCTAGGCTGCACAACACCGCTTCGCCAGTATGTCTCCGGCTTCCATGCGGTGCGTCTCGCTGTTCTCTAGCTCTCTATATGTAAGTAATTTTACAAGTTCTGAATGTAGGTCACTACACTTTAACTCTGGGACGATATCGACTTGTAGTGTTTCAGTGTTTTGACTCAAGGTCATCACACTTTAACTCTAGCACATCGGTTATCGTACCAGAGGTGCTCAATAACCTAACTTGTAATGTTTATGGGTGGCGTTTGCACGCCACGTGGTATCGCCATGAGTGTCCAGTCCAGGTTTTAAGTTAAATTAATTTTACTGTAATCTTTTCCATTTCCGCTTCGTTTTGCCAAAGTATAAGGTGTCGCTTAATAAAGTGGTATTTCTCTAAAGTTATAGGAGATTGCAAGGATACAATTAGTTTATTTAGGAGACTCTTCATCTTGGAGTTTAACACAATTTCCACTTTGACTTTGCTTCCTCGGCTCTCACAGCCTAAGCTGTACAGAAATGTTTCTTCTAGTGCCAACTCGGGCCAAGAGAACAGTGTGTTGACTGTAGGACAGCTCATGGTGAAGTGATGCGATACTCCAGCGTACCACCTCACCTTCCCCCGCCACTGTGATCTTCCCCCACTCCTGCTGTTTCCCCCACCTCTTTTCCCTTGACTCATGCGCTACAAGCATTCTCTCAGTATTGTGCGGACTTTTGTGAGGTGAAGCCATGTCGCAGGACACTTTAGGTAAGAAACTTAGCCGTGTTAAGACTTTATTAGTTGCTCAATGTCCACCACTCAAAGTTAAGAGGGTTTCAACTTTAGCTAAGTGGCGCAAACTGTTGCGCGGACACCCTAAGTTTTATACAAAACAGACTAATGTCAGTTTTACTGATGAGGATTTGTTTAAAATATTGGATGAAATGACTTTTCCTTGCAAAATTCAGTTAGTTACTCCCATTCCTGACAGTTTAGAGTCTTAGTCTCTCAAGCCGATATACCTAGCATACACAGAGCCTGACATTCAGTCACTCGGTGGCTGTCGTGGGGTGCGCATCGGTGTCGGCGCTCTGTAGTTGTTACGTGTTCAAGGTCACAGTAATATGAAATTGCGGATGTTGTGCTTGTTCAATGGCCTCTGAGGACTAGTGGATGACGGTTTAAGCAAGGTCATGTCGCAAACTTGAGTTTGACTTGGCACTTTTGCCGTTTCTCGTCGCAAATTCGCTCCAAGTCGTCAATGGTCACGTGGACTCTGACTGAAACTCGGAGCGTAGTGCGAGAAACGGCAAAAGTGCCAAAAAATTTTGAGTTTCGGCGTGACCTTGACCTTAACAGTGTCAGTGACGTCATTTTGATGATGTAATGGATGATGACGTCATCAGCATGTCATTTCTGTGACGTCATGGGTGTGACGTCACGGAAATGACGTCATCGATGGTGACGTCATCAATTACGTCATCGATGACGTCATTTTGATGACGTCATGGGTATGACGTCATCGATTGCGTCATCGTCGATGACGTCATCGATTACGTCATCGATGACGTCATCGGGGTCGTTGACCTTGGCGATGACGTCATCACATTCCTCAGAGGTCATTGAACTGAGCCAGCAACCGCAAAAACACACTACTTAATCGATGTATGTTACAGCTCGAGCTTCAAATTTATGTAGTGCGAAATTCGGCCGAAAGGATAATCTAGTGTAAGTTTAAATAAATAATAATCTAAAACGAGAACCTAACATTCAAAACTGTTTGTTTTGCTCATTAGTTGTTTAAAAATTCTCAAAAACAAAACCACTGTTTCGCGGTCTAAGGTCACACCATATAAGTTGACGAATGGCCAAAAACAGCTGGGTATTGTGAGGGGAGAAGATTGGGTACTTTTCCAAAAACATCGAGCTTACGTTACATGCAATTTTTTATATAACAGCTGATTATCCAATCATTTTAACTGAATAGTAGTGAAAATTCATTCGTCAAGTTACGTGGCGGGGGTTATAGTACCGAAAACTTTGTTTTCATCATACCACTTCGATAAACGTTGTTTTCAGAACCGTCAGCTGTGATCGAAACTAGTTGATTCCCGGTGGGTTGGATAAACGTGTTGGTAAACAAAGTTTTCGGGACTAGTCCTCGAAACAGTGGTTTTCGGGACTAGGCCGGAAAAAAACTTCCAATGTTTGACACCACTAGCGCTGATATTCTGCTTACAGTAACTTAAGCCTCGTTGACTCCAATTATATAAATGTCAAACAGCTGATTGTTTAGTTGTAAATAGTTCAAATCTATATATATAATACGTGATGCCCTTTTTTTGTTAACACTACTCCTCCCTTATTTCTGGACCAATTTTAAAGTTTGAGGTGTCAAAAGAATGGTCTCAGTTCGTAGTTTTGCAATAAGGTCTTAGATTTTTGATATTTTAATTTTGAAGCTCACGGGAAGCCCTCAAAGTTCATTTTTTGTCCATAAGATTAACATGGGGATCAATTTGTATTGAATTGCAATATAAAACAGCTGTTGATTGTAAGACAGACAAACACATGTTAAAATCTGAATACAAGCAATTGAACTACTGGTACTGAAATATCAACACAATTTCATACTTTAAACAAGAAGTGTATTTTGTCGTATTTGAACCTTTTTTTAAAAATTTAGCGGGAAGATTTTCTTGAACATTATATTTACGTGTATTTGGGCACAAAATAAGTTTAGTACGTAACCCTAGAAAAATTCATGCAGGGCCTACAAAAACAAGTTTGGAAATTGAAATTTTTTACGTGGGTCTTATTGGTATGATTGGTATTTAAACGATAACGAAAGTTTACAAATATTAAAATAGAACACTAAATTTGTGTGCATGGATTTTCAAACTCTTTAAATTATAAGGTAAAGGGATAGTTGGTTGTAGGTGTTATAACCTGTTTGTTTAATATTATACTATACAAAAATTTAATGCAGAATGATACACATATTAAAACTCATGTTTAAAAGAAACGACATTTAAATGTTTTTTACTTCCAGTGTAGAAAACAAGCTTATTTTAAATATGGTTTGTAGAAAAGAGAAATTTCAATCAAAAAATAAATACTCCATCAAACTAAAATGGATCACACTAACAAATATGTAGATTCTCCTTATTTTAGCGATTTCTTTATTTGCATTTTGTAATGCCATGGAAAATTACGAATTATAGGGGCTTTAGTTCTTTTTTAATAGTAATGTGGGCTCATTCACTATGTCGACAGTAGTGGCAAAGTGGGGCTGCTGGGCCATGACGTCATCACGATGACGTCAGCAGTGATGACGTCATCAATGACGTCACGAATGACGTCAATAATGACGTCATATGACGTCACATGACGTCACACCTATGACGTCATGGTGACGTCATTACCGCTGACGTCATCATGATGACGTCACTGACGTTAATTAGGTCAAGGTCATGCAAGAATACAAAAAAAAATTTTTTTTTTGCACTTTTGCGATTCCTCAAATTTTGTTGAGAAATTGAAATTTCTCGAGGAACCACAAAAGTGCAAAAAAATATATTTTTTTTATTCCCTAGCGATCAGACTCTTGACCTAATACATCCGTCAGGGGTCATTAACCCGTCCCAGCAACCCCACTTGAAAAAAAAAATAATTCTTTTATTTTACTTACCCACCGAGAGACTGAGAGCCGAAGAATAATTTCTTCAAACACCCGACAGTGCGACAAACGACACGCGATCCGAACAGCACCGCGTCCGAAGACGTACTGACTTGTACACAGACGGTATCCCAGGTACCCGGCTCAGTGGTGGGGATAAGGAGGTGGTGGGGGTAAAGTGGTCAGAAGGAAGAAAAAATTAAAATTTTTGTAACAACTCATCCGAGCCCGTCCTTTACCGTAACTCGGATTGGAAATATTTCCTGAGAAATATTTATTTTTATTCTTTCTCAGGTGATCTTGGAACTTGGTCGGGAATTGGAGTCACCAACGTAACCTTACTGGCAAAAGTTAGCTCGTCTAAAAGTTTCTGAAACATTTTATCATCCATAGTGATATTTGTGTCCCTTGAGTAAAATTTTGGATTATTTTCGAAGCAACGTTTCATTTTTGTTAAAGTGGAAGTCTTGGACACCTTAACAGAATTATTTTGCTTGGCCAGCAAAAATTTTACTCTTAATAATTTTTCTCGCAAAGTTTCAGCCATAGGTGTGTCTCACAGTAAGGTTTGGATAAAACTGAAACACTCAGTGAAGTGTTGCACCTTAGCTGGAAGTAGTGGGGGGAACAGAGCTATAGTGGGGGGAATGAGTAGTGGAGGGGGTAATGCGGACTATTGTTGTGAAGTGTAGAAACAGTTTGCCGGGAACTGTCCAAGGAGTAACACATACTGTGCAGAAAAATTAACCGAGAGACTTGTGTAAAATGTAACTCCAAGAAATATTTAATGTTAGACTAAAAGAGGTAGAGTCAAATGAAAAATAATTCTGTAGGAGATGGGCATGGATCAGTTTTGTAGTAAAGTTTAAAATCCACTTGTGTGGAATAAAATTAAATTGTGAGCGAAAAATATTTAGCCACACCTGCAAAATACAAGTGTAGGAAAATATTAGGAGACCTGTATAGGAAAATAAAAATTAATTTTGTATCAAACAGTCTTCCAACATTTCAGTTTGTAAGTCTTAACAAGTAAGGAATAAAATATTAAATAAGGAGTGGAAAATAATTTGTTAAGTAAACGTAAGTGTAGCAGTGTAACAAAAATTAATTTTGTGCAAAACAGGGTAGGTTCTGTTTTGCTAAGTTTAATAAGAAGTAAAAATAAAAATTTACTCACAGAAAAGTCCAGCGGTGGCGAGGTGTGGCGTGTTTGTTGGCTTCGAATAAACTGACTTACCTTCTGTTGAGCTACAATTGGCAAAGAAACCAGTCTGTTATATAAGCGTTATATAACCGTCTCTGCCGGCTGTGCTGAATCCGGCAAGCTAAAATATTAGTCTATACTGAACCTGACTTGGACCGAAAATATTCTAAGTCCCAAGACCCCTCCCCCTCCCCCCCCCCCTCGGCTCCGGACGAGAAGTGAGCCCCCCCCGGGGGAGGAGGAGGTGGCATAGCCCGAGGCGTTGCCATACCTTGACACGTGTTGTATAATGAGATCCGGTTAGTAATGTATTCAGGTGTGGCTCTTGGAGATTGTCCAATGCCGCAAACAAGTACATGTCGAGGTCTGGCTGTTTACGTAACCAGGTCCGGTTCCCCCACTCCTGACCGGCTCAGCTTCGGTTCTCTGAGGCTTTGCTTCCTCGCAGTTGGTTTCAAACACTTCAGCTGAGTGGTTGAAGCTCTGCCCTACAGGATTCGCAATGTAATGTTGGCGCCGCATTATATTGGGAATTCTTTTAGTCTAAGGCATGGCATGTGTAGTGTTAAGAAATATTTTATTTTGCGCTTGCTGCTTCTGCTAGGTATTGGTGTTGGATATATTTAGTCTAAGTCTTGTGTTTTGAAAAATATTTCTTTGTACTAATCTTCACAGGTTGTCCCCAAGTAGAAATTTTTCAAAATTCGTATTTTGGAGGTACTCCTCTGTAAATTGGCAGTTAAAGTGTTAGGCTTTTGAAACTTAACAGTCTCTGTAAAATAAAAATTTTTCGAGGTTCAGAACCTCAAGAATTATTTGTTACCAACAATAGCATGGCGCCTAACGAGCCCGGGGGTAGGCCCCTGGGGATCCACCCTTAGGCCTTTTTCGGTCAGGGGCGCTACTGGACCTCATCACTCTAGATGGGTGGTTGGCATCCTTTAGCACGAGGCGTCGGATCCTGACACTGACCGGTGTGCTAGGCAAAAGTCAGTACCTACGGGTTAAGACGGGATCCTCGGTCATGGTTAGCATGGCCTCTTCCAAATTATTGTAGCATGTTTCCCTTAAGGAAACTCAAAATTAAATAAATAATTTTTTATTAAATCACCTCCCCCTAAATGTTGAGATCCCCCCGATGCCTCTGACCGCCGGCGGTCTTAGGCATCGGGGGGATTTCTTTTTAACTTTTGGATGACCTTGACCCATATTTGTGTGTGAATAAAATAATATTTTGTTCCACACAATATGTAGGTCAGCCATGACTTAGGCGGATTTTTGCCTGAGTTCTGAGGACTCCTCAGGACTTAGAGCGAGATGCGACTAAGTGTTGGCTGTCCACACTGTGGTGGAACAAAATATAATTTGATGTTGACACATGAGTAAGGGTAGCAGGTATCCAAGAGTTAAAGTCCTAGGGGTAGGTGACCCCCCCCCCCGAGCCCCGGACGGCAAGTGAGCCCCCCCCCAAATTTTTTTTTTGGATTTTGACCTTGACCAAAAATTTTTTGCTCCGGACGAAAACTGCGCCCCCCCCAAAATTTTTTTTTTTGGATTTTGACCTTGACCAAAAATTTTTTGCTCCGGACGAAAACTGCGCCCCCCCCCACATTTTTTTTTGGATTTTGACCTTGACCAAAAATTTTTTGCTCCGGACGAAAACTGCGCCCCCCCCCCCCGGGGAGGTGGAGCTGCCAAGCCAGTAGTGTGAAATTGTTACTCCTACAACAAGTTAAAAATAGTAGTGGCATACTGTTCCCCCACCAGTCTACCACTGAGGTACCTCTGAAGCAAGTTTGACTCATCTCATTCTCTTTCGAGCCGCCAATGGGTTGACATGGATGTTCCACTGTTTTAGATGTAGCGTAAGTATAAAGGTAATATTTTTTGCACAGTGGTGTCATGTATGTTTTTAGTAATGGTTAGATTAGAAAAAAATTGTTTCAGTTTGTTTGTCTCTGACAAGTTTTAAACTGTGAAATTTTAAGGATGGAAAAAGTATTTGTAATTATTTAAAAAATATAGGTAGCACCGTTTTAGTGCTACCTTAAATATAAATTTTAAAGATCTGAATTTTGAAATTTTTTATGCTGGTATTAATTCTATATTGTGTTTGAGCTAAATTGAATATGCAGGTAACACTTTAGTATTTTTCCGTGGAAATATTCTTAATTCTGTACATTTTTGACTGTTGTCATGTGGTAAGTGTGTCTAAAAACATCTGATGAAACAAATATATTTAAAAGTATTAAACTGTGAAATTTTAAGGATTGAAAAATATTTGTAATTATTTCAAAATATAGGTAGCACCGTTTTAGTGCTACCTTAAATATAAATTGTAAGTATCTGAATTTTGAAAATTTTTAGAAACTTGTTTGTAAATAATTTTTGTTTTGCATTTTAGACAAATCGAAAAATAAAAATTATAAAACTGTAAAAAAAGAGAAAACAATATGAGCGGGAGATAGGGCAGCAGATGCTCTATCCCCCGCTCAAAATAATAATTTCCGATGGAATTAACCCACTTTTGCGAATTGATTGTGGTGGGGGAGAGCATTAGTGGTGGGGGAAACGTCATATATACGGGTAGTCAAGCCTCAGTGTCATTTGGTAAGAAAGAGGGAACGCTGGATCGGAGGTGATGGTAAGATTGACTCAATAGCAAATACTTTAACACTGCAATATGTTAACAGGTTGTCAATGGTTAGGAAATATTTTTATTTTTATACTCGCTAGTTTGTTTAAGCTTAAAATTTTAAATATATTTTGTTTTGGTCAAATGCTTTTGCCAGACTTCCTACACGCTAAGACTCATATAAAGTACAGGATTTAAGCTGATCTCTCGGGGAAATACTATGTAGCCACCTCACAGTTTGGTAGAAATTTATTATTAGCTTTGACATGTCTTGTAAAGGTCTGAGTTAATCCACCGAGTGCAAGTTGGAGCTGTTAACCGACATCGATATGGTTTTGATGATCGAATCAGGTGTACGCGGTGGATTAACTCAGGCCGTTACAAGACATGTCAAAGCTAATAATAAATTTCTACCAAACTGTCCGACATCGATATGGTTTTGATGATCGAATCAGGTGTACGCGGTGGATTAATTCAGGCCGTTACAAGACATGTCAAAGCTAATAATAAATTTCTACCAAACTGTTAGGTAGCACATCAGTATTTCCCCGCGAGATCAGTCTTAATTCTGTACATTTTTTGAGTTTTGGCGTGTGGTAAGTGTGCCAAAAGCATTTGTTCAAACAAATATATTTAAAAGTTTTAATTTTAAACAAGTTGGGCAGTAAATAATAAAAATATTTAACTTTAGAACCAGTTGACATATTATTGAAAGTATTTGTTAGAAAGTCAATCTTACTACCATCTCTTATCCAGTGTTCCCTCTTTTTTACCAGATTTAAGGTGGCCTTGACCTATATATTTGTACTAAATAGCAAATTTTAAAGAAATATAATACATTTTGTTCTGCGCATGTGCAGATTTGTTCTGCGCATGCGCAGAACGGGTCTTTCCCAAAGATCACCCCCCACCACCCGCTATAAAAGGAGGTCGGTCAAGAGCGTCTCTCATTCTTTGGTGAACTTTTGTGGAGTTAACATCCAAAGACGCTCTTGGTAATAAGTGTTAAAAATGCTTCTTTGCCATATTTGTGGGGAATTTTTTCCAGATGAAGACATTTTAGCTATACATCAAGAATTACATATTGAAGACCCGGCAAGTTTAACGGCTAATGAAATGGACTGCGATTGGATTGACGAATTTTTGGATGAATTTAATCAACGGCTCGACAACTGGGAGAGTTATTTGCAACAAATGCAGCAGGAACGACCCAGTGTCATACAGTTTGGAGGCGCCGGAACATCAGGAGCTGGAAGAACTACGGCACAGGCGAACCTGGATACGGCACGGACGGACCTGGATACCGAACTGGAAATGGACATGGATACTGAACCGGAAGGAGACGACGGAACAAGTGTTTTACGTGCTACAGCTCTACCCGGACAGAAAGTAGTGCATTTTAAAATAAATAATGTGCAACTGGAATTGGACAATTTTTTAAGTGAAGCAAAATTACTGATTGAACAAACACTTCTAGACGAATTGGCCAGATTAAACTTTATTAAATTTGGATTAGTTTTGGATGCAACTTTTACCAACACTGATGGAGAAACAAGTTTAAGAGGATTTATAACCAAAAACCGCACTGTCATGTACGCATCAAATGTTACAAATATTATTGATGAGTGTGTAGAGGAATTATTAATTAAACTGCAAGAACACCAAGGTAGAGGCTCCGGATGGAGTTTGACCTCTATAGACGGTCTCGATGTGAGGGTCCACAAACATGGTTTAGGTATGAGAGGAAGCAGCTACATACCTCTTCCAAAAGCCATTGAGGAAACTAAAGCATGTATAAATGTACAAAATGTAGATAATGAGTGTTTTAAGTATGCTATGTTGTGTAAATATATTTTGCCTAACCAGCATCCATGTAGAGTCAGTGGACATTATGTAAATATAAATAATAGATATAACTTTCAAGGACTGTCTTACCCTGTAAGTGTTTAAGACATTTGTAAATTTGAAAAGAAGAATCCTGGTGTTAGTGTAAATATTTTTGGTTTGGACGAAGCAAATAACGTGTATCCAATGAAGATTGTAAAAAGAGAGCTTAGGAATCATACAGACTTATTATTTGTGACTAGAGGTGAAATTTCACACTATGTGTACATAAAAAACTTTGAAGCTTTAGTAAGTAAACAGCTGTCAAAAAGAAAATGTAAAAAAACTATTTGTAAAAGGTGCTTTTGCTTTGTAAATAAGGACTTAAGAAGAGGAGGTGCTAAGTGGTTAAAAGAACACCAAAGACTCTGTAATGAAAATTATGAATGTAAAATCAGTTTTCCACCACCGAACCGTACCATTCTAAAATTTGACAAAATTAATCACCAATACAGGATTCCTTTTGTAATATATGCAGATTTTGAATCTACCCTGATACCACAGGAACTTCCCAATGGTGAAATCAACAGTAGGACAAAATATCAAATGCACGAACCAAATAGTTTTTGTTTGCTGGTCAAGTCCACTCTTACTGATGAACATTTGGAAGATTTTGGACTACCTACATAACCGATTTTGTACAGAGGTGAAAATCCTGCTAAATTTTTTGTAGATAATTTATATGATATAGCCAGTAAGGTGGATCGAGTGTACAGTAATATTGTTCCAATGTTACCCCTCGATGAAGAGGAGGAAATCCAATTTGTGAATGCTACCTCTTGTTATATTTGTAAAAAAGATTTTACAGTGGACAATCATAAAGTTCACGATCATGATCATCTGACCGGATATTACAGGGGGCCAGCCTGCAACGCATGTAATTTAAATTTGAAACTGCCAACTTTCATTCCAGTTGTGTTGCACAACCTGAGTGGGTATGATTCCCATTTTATAATACCGGAATTGGGAAGAGATACAGGCAAGATTGATGTTATAGCACAAACTTTAGAAAATTATATTAGTTTCTCTAAGAAAATTGGCAAAATAAAATTAAGATTTGTTGACTCATATAGGTTTATGCCATCAAGCCTTGCCAAACTAACTAACAATTTAAGACGACAGGATTTAAAGGAAACAAAGAAAATCGTACCTGCAGACAAATTGGACTTGGCATTAAGAAAAGGAGTGTTTCCTTATGACTATATTACAGGAATTGAAAAATTTGAAGAAACCAGACTACCACCCATTGAAGCTTTCAAAAGTAAACTGACAGACACGGAAATTTCAATTCAAGATTATAATCATGCTTGTAACGTCTGGAATGAATTAGGTATGCAAAATCTTGGTGAATATTCAGATTTTTATGTTAAATTGGATGTAACACTATTGTGTGATGTTATGGAACAATTTAGGAACACTTGCTTTGACGCCTATGGATTGGACCCCCTTCATTCGTTTACATCTCCCGGCTTAGCATGGCAGGCCATGTTAAAATCCACCGAGTGCAAGTTGGAACTGCTAACCGACATTGATATGGTTTTAATGATAGAATCAGGTGTTCGAGGCGGATTAACCCAAGCTGTTACAAGACATGTGAAAGCTAACAATAAATTTCTACCAAATTATGATGAGACTAAAGATTCAATTTTTCTTGGATATTTTGATGCAAATAATTTGTACGGTTGGGCGATGTCCAAACCCCTTCCGTATGGCGACTTTGAATGGGTAGACCCTGATTCACTTGGAAATATTATTGATATTCCCAAAGAAGGTGACACCGGCTACATCTTAGACTGCGACTTCGAGTATCCAGAACACCTACACGATCATCATTACGACTTGCCACTGTTGGCTAAAACTGAATTATCACCGACAGGAAAGTGGCCCAAATTAATGATGACATTAAACAACAAAAATCGTTATGTGGCACACTATTGGGTTGTACAACAAGCGTTGGAGTTAGGACTAAAAATAACAAAAATTCACCGAGCACTACAATTTTCTCAGTCGTGTTACTTGAAACCTTACATAGATTCCAACACCGTGAGGAGAGCAGCAGCCACATCAGCTTTTGAAAAAGATTTTTACAAGCTTATGAACAATTCAATTTTTGGGAAAACTTTAGAAAATAAAAGGAAACACAAAAATGTAAAATTAGTAAGTGATCCTAAAGTGTTAGAAAAACTTGTACAGAAACCAAATTTTAAAACTACTATGATAATCAATGAAAATCTAGTAGCGGTAAGCATGAATAAGACCAAAATTGTTATGGATAGACCATTGTACATAGGAATGTCAATATTGGATATAAGTAAAACACACATGTATGACTTTCATTACAACAAAATGGTTCAACATTATGGAAGAGAAAATATTGGAGTAGCCTACATGGACACGGATGCACTGATTTATTGGATCAAGACGCAAGATATGTATGAAGACCTTCGGACGTTTATACACAAAGATGATTTTGATTTTTCCGACTACCCAAGAAATCACCCGAACTTTAATGAAAATAATAAGAAAGTTTTAGGCAAATTCAAAGATGAATGCAACGGAGCAAGCATGGAAGAAATTGTTGCTCTAATGTCAAAATTATATTCTTTTAAAGTATATAAAGAACAAGAAGAAACATCAACCACTAAGAAAGCAAAAGGTGTAAAGACAGGTTATTTGAAGAAAAATATAGACTTTGAGCACTACAAAAACTGTCTATTTAACAACACCACCCTGACTGCTAAATTCAACACCATAAGGAGTGAAAAACACAAACTTTACAGTGTTACAGAAGTGAAAAAAGCACTATCGGCAAATGATGACAAAAGACATATTATGGATGACAAAATCAACACTCTTCCTTTCGGCCACTACTCTCTCAACCCTATCGACAACTAACCTATTCTTCGTCCCTCTTCGTCCTTCTTCGACCTAAATTCCTTTTCCTTCCGTAAAAAAATGGGGAACACGGCAAGTCCAACGCCGTGTTCCCCATTTTTTTACATCAATTTGAATGACCTTGACCCAGTTAAATATGGGTATAATGTAATAAAAAATTTATTTTTACTTCATCCATGAATGAGGAAGGATAAAATTATGGATTTGAAACAAAAAATTGTTCATGAACTTCATAAACCGGCTAGGAGAAAATTTCCCCGAAGAAATACTGTTTTAAAAGGAATGAATGATCTATATCAAGCTGATTTAATCGAAATGATTCCTTATAGTAAACAAAATAAAGGATTTAAATATATATTGACTATTATCATTTGTTTTACAAAAATGGCAGATGCTTTACCGCTAAAAGATAAAACCGGCAAGAGTGTAACAAAAGCCATGGAAACTGCGATACAGAGAGACAAAAATACCATAAAACATTTACAAACCGATGATGGTAAAGAATATTTCAATAAAGAATTTTCAAATTTAATGAAGAAACACAATATAAACCATTATTCGACTAATTCAGAGGTAAAAGCATCAATCATAGAAAGATTCAATCGAACTTTAAAAGGTGCGATGTACAAGATGTTTTCAAACAGAGGATCGCACGTATGGATTGATATGTTACCAAAACTAATAAAAGATTACAATAACAAGTTCCATAGAACAATTGGTATGAAACCAAACCAAGTAACTAGTAAAAATGAAAAACTTGTATTAAAACGTATAAAAATGAATACTAAACCAAAAGTTGAAAAACTAAAGCCTAAAGTGTTTAATGTTGGTGATAAAGTGCGAATAAGCAAATACAAAGGTGTATTCAGTAAAAGATATCTGCCAAATTGGACAAATGAGGTTTTTACCGTATTTAAGGTGCAACCTACAGTACCGGAAACTTACATTTTAAAAGATAATAAAGGACAATTGCTCGAAGGGGGGTTTTATGGACATGAAATGTTAAAATCCACAGTAGGTGATGTGTATCTAGTTGAAAAGGTGTTGCAACGGAAAAAAGATAAAGTTAAAGTGCGATGGTTAGGATTTAATAAGAGTGAAGATTCTTGGATACCTAAAAAAGATCTTATATAATGATGGAGCATCATTTTAGGTTGAACCTTTACAAAGGATGGAGATAATACCGCAAAAGGATAGTTTTCCTATTAATAATATTGATGAACTCACGGTGGACAATTCAGAATTAAACAGTGGCAAGCATGGTGTTTTATTACCAAACACGGTGCGTTGTCTTGTAACTGGTCCATCAAATTGTGGTAAAACAAATGTAGTATTCAATTTGATTACAAACCCAAAAGGATTGCGTTTCAATAACTTGTATGTCTTTTCCAAATCATTACAACAACCCAAATACCAATTATTAGAAAAAATATTTAATAATGTGCCAGAAGTGAAATATTACAAGTTTGATGCAAGTGAAAGTGTAATGCAACCGCATGAAGCTAAACCATTTTCAGTTTTTATATTTGATGACGTATCCTGTGAAAACCAAAACACTATCAGGAGCTATTTCGCTATGGGACGACATAACAATATAGATAGCATTTACATAGGCCAGACTTATAGTAAAATACCAAAACAATTGATAAGAGACAACGCAAATGTGTTAATTGTATTCAAACAGGATGAAACCAACTTAAAACACATATATTACGATCATGTCAATGCGGATATGTCATATGAACGGTTTAAAGACATATGTGGTAAGGCTTGGGCTGAAAATTATGGATTTTTGACAATTATGAAGGAACAACCACTAAATAACGGTCGATACAGGATAGGTTTCGATAAATTTATATTAATTCACTAACCACCATATCACACAATCATTCTTGTACAGCACGTCTTGCTACAAACATGGTTAACGAGGAAAAGTTAATAAAGGAAATTAAATCACTTAGTGATTCTATTCGGGCTAAAAACAGAGCGTTAAAGTTAGGTATCAGCGAAAGGGAGAAATTTCTTGAATCTACTTTTAAACCTATTACAGAGCCTTTGAAACAATTGAACAAAAAATTGACTAAACCTTCTTTTCAAGGTGATATTATTGCTCCGATAACAGAATATGAAAGGGAAAGTGTAATATCAGAAGATATTAGCGATGACGACCCGGAAGCCTCCATATTTAGTGATACAACGGCAGAAAGAGAAGATGTATATGCTGGTAGTGAAGAAGAAGTAGTATCTATAGCGAGTGAAGAAGAAAAAACAGAAGGAGAACCATCAAACATAAGCTTATTGGGTGAAAATATTCATACAAAAGGACCTTTAGGAAGAAAATACTTGTTAAAACTGTTAATTGGAACTGATTCTACTAAAAAATACCACAGTTATGGAGCAAGAATGTCCAAAGAAGGTGTAATGATTGGTAATAGCAAATTAGATGTCGATGAACATGATAATATTCACGTAGGTGATCAAATATATAAGGGAACAAGGGGGCTATTTGAATTATTATTTTAAAATAAACCTTTAAAAGCATTGGTAAAAAATGATGATTTGGAAGTGTATAGCAAAATTTTGGATCAAACTAATGCATATAAAAGAAATTATTTACCTGAAGCACCCATATATAGAAATAAATCTGTAAAATATAAAGATTTTGTTTCCAAATTAATACCGATTATAAGAAGAAAACCTGTAAAAAGAAGATTAGTAGCATCCACTTTAGATTTAAGTTCCCCAGAACCGAGAAAAAGAAGCAAATCAGTCACCGGTAAAGGATTGATGAAGAAACTATACAATACAAACGTAATTTATTACAATAATATCAATAAATTGGTGGATAGAATGAAACTAATACATGAAGCCAAAGAAGCGGGTCATACTGGATTGGAAAACGAATGATTGGCTTTAGTGGATGAACTTAGAAACCGCGGGGTAATCTCATAAAAATGCGTTACTCCCTAAAATGCTATTCAGTTGCATCATGAGTGTCGACAAGTTCGGACGTTATTCCTCGGATGGATTACATTACGCAAATAGTTTAAAAAGAAGTGCTGGTTTACCACAGACACCTGAGGGAGATTATGATATGAGCAATAAAAGGTTAAAAAACATAAAAGATCCCACAGATGAAAACGATGCAATAAATTTAAAAATATTAAAGGAAAAGATATCACCAACATTAAGACTACACAATAACACATATGACGCAGAAAATCATAGAATTATCAACGTTGGTAAACCAAATCAAAACGGTGATGCAGTAAACAGAGGTTATTTATCATCTGAATTAAAAAATACATTAAAATTCAATGGAAAAACGTATAGTGCTAACAATAAACGTATATCCAACATAGATGACCCTAAAGAAGAAAAAGACAGCGTAAATAGACGTTATTTACATTCTATAATACCTGAAAAGACAAAAGATGGATTTTCTTTTTATAAATTTGTTATTAACGATATAGGTTATCCAAAAAATGAAAATGATGCTGTAAATTTGAAATATATCAAAGACCATTGTATTACACGCGATGTTGGAGTTATAGATTGTTTTGGTAATTGTTTAGCAAATGTTAAAGATGGTTCGGCGCCATCAGATGGTGCAACAGTGGGTCAAATGATGGAAACCTTAAAACAAGAAACAACCTCTTTTGTAAAACAAGATCAAGTAGTAACGAAGCAAGGGGATGCATTTGTTCAAGGTAATGAAAAATTTAATTTATTAACATACAAAAATAATGCTTGGGATTGCATGGGTAAAGGGTTATCAAATATGAGATTGGGTTATACTGCTCGAGATGCAGCTGCTTTATCACAAACTGTACATCTAGATCCAGATCATTCTTTTAGATTTTTTACATGTAATAATAAAGTAATAAAAAACTTGCATAATGGAAGAGATCCAAATGATGCTGCAACTGTAGGACAAACATTACAATATGACAGTGCAAATAAAGAGTTTATTCATAATAAGCAAAGATTTAAATTAATGGATGTAAATGATTATCAAAATATATTAATTGCAGATCCAAATTCATTTAGTGGATTTAAAAAATTGTCTGGTGAAGAATTTATTCATAAAAATCATGTATTTAGAAATGAATCAGATAAAGCATTAATTAGTGCAGATTTAAAATATTTTAAATGTCCTGGGAGTGATGAAAATGTAACTGATAAAGACGATTAATTTGTATAAAAAAAACAAATGGATGAACATCATAAAAATGCACTACTTTATAGAATGCTGTTCAGTTGCACCATGAGTGTCGACAAGTTCGGACGATATTCCTCGGATGGATTATATTATACAAATAATTTAAAAAGAGCTGCTGGTTTACCACAAACACCTGATGGAGATTACGATATTAGTAATAAACGGTTAAAAAACATTAATGATCCTACAGATGAAAACGATGCAATAAATTTAAAAGTTTTAAAGAAAGAAATATCATCGACATTAAAACTAGAAAAAAATACATATAACGCTGGTAATCACAGAATTACTAATGTTGGTATGCCAAATCAAAGCACTGATGCAATAAACAGAGGTTATTTATCATCAGAATTAACAAATACTTTAACATTTAATGGAAAAGCATATAATGCTGAAAATCGTCGTATATCAAACATAGCAGATCCTATTAATGAAAACGACAGCATAAATAGACGTTATTTACATTCTATAATACCTGAAAAGACAAAAGACGGATTTTCTTTTTATAAATTTGTTATTAACGATATAGGTTATCCAAAAGATGAAAATGATGCTGTAAATTTAAAATACATCAAAGATTATTGTATGACACACAACAATAAAGTATATATTTGTAATAATAAACGTATCACAGAACTTAAAGACCCTCAACATGTGGATGATGCCGTCACTGTAAACTTTCTTATTAAAGTTTTAGGTAATGCATTGTTTGATTTACACAATTATATATCAAAACCTAATGTTTTAAGTGAAAGTAACAGAGGTACTTGGATTAAAAATGAGATTTTTAAAAAATATTTCATTAACCCTCCCACCCAGAAGTTTAGATCCTCAGATTGGGGTGATTTGGATATTTAATTATATAACTTAATAAATGACTTCATTTATGTCCAACTCGTCATAGAGGTAACACATAAGTTGCGCATTTCAATTATAAAAGACAATAATGACATTTCAGTACATCAGTCCATATCGAGACACTGTAAGGAAAGGAGGTGGGATTACGTCCACAGCGGTTTCACTATTAAGTAAAGCTTTAAATCGAATTCCAGTAGGATCTGTTGTAAATAGAGCAATAGACGCTTTACCATACGAATTTCATATACCAGGAGGTTATCAATATTGCGGACCAGGAACGAAATTGAAAAAACGGTTAGAAAGAGGTGATCCAGGCATAAATAAGTTAGATCAAGCTTGTAAAGAACACGATATAGCATATTCCACATTTAGCGATACAAAAAATAGATCGATAGCTGATAAAAAGCTCGCGGATATAGCTTGGCAACGAGTAAAGTCTAGTGACGCTAGTATTGCAGAAAAAGCGGCGGCTTTAGCGGTAACAGCAGGTATGAAGGCTAAAACAGCAGTAGGAGGTGGAAAAAGGAGAAGAAGAGTGAAAAGGAGATCGGCAAAGACAAAACATGGGGGGGAATATTAAAAGAAAACGACGTTCCACCAGAAAGGGTAGCAAAAAACCAACAGTATGGTCAATGGTAAAAAACGGGGCAGGACTATACCTAAGACCGTATCGTGCATATTAAATAAAAGAAATCAATTAGTAATACCACATAAAGCGTTAACAAATATCGAATTATTTAAATACATTTCATGTTTAAAAATACCTTTTTTTCGCGGTGTCTTTATGAAAGATGCTTTACCAGTTAAAATGTGGAAAAACGAAACCGGTATTGTAAATTTAGACAATTCTGAAGGTCCTGGCACTCATTGGGTTTGTTATAAGAAATTAGGTGATAATATTTATTACTTTGATAGTTTTGGCAATTTACCACCACCTAAAGAACTCGAGCATTACTTTAAATCTGCTAAAAACATATATTACAACTATAAAAGAGAACAACCTGATAACACATTAATATGTGGCCATTTATGTTTGGAATTCCTAGCTAAAAGTATCAGTCACCATTGACATGTCATCCTATACGGTATCATTAACAGGAAAGTCGTCCACTTTACGAAGTATCCTTTTTCCAGCGTTACGCTTGCAAAAAGGAAGATTTTGGGAAGCGGCACTGTTGGATTTTACAACTTACAACTCTATTCCCAATGTTACGGAAGGTAAAAATAACTTATTGCATTATTATAAAGGAAAAGATGCCAGTGGGAAGTTTACAGACTTAGAAGTTTGCACTCTACCCACAGGTTCTTATGAAATTGATCATATTAATGAATTTTTGCAAAATAAAATGGGAAAAGACAATATAACATTAAAAGGTAATAACAATACGATGAAAGCTGAAATTAACTCCAAATATTATATAGATTTTACTCAGGAACAATCAATCGGTGAATTGTTAGGATTTCCCAAAGATAGCCCAATTTTAGAACCAAATCAAACACATTCTGGTAAACAAACTGTAACAATATTAAAAGTCAATAGTATAGATATAACTTGTAACATTATACAGGGAGCTTACAGAGATGGAGCAAATACCCATATAATACATACTTTTTACCCGAGTGTACCTCCAGGATTTAAAATTGTTGAAAAGCCACAAAACCTAGTATATCTGCCGTTGAACACCACTTTCATTTCAGACATCGTGTTGAACGTATTGGATCAAGACGGTAACTTGATAGATTTCCGAGAAGAGCCAATTACAGTTAGATTACATTTAAAATCGACACTTTAATACAAAAATCATGGGTTTATCATTTAAAAGTGGACAACCTACGGGAAACCGCATTAGTAGCTCTTCAGCTGTGGAGGAGTTAACACGCGAGAACATTCGTTTCTTAGAAAAGATTGGTTTAAAATTAACCGATTATGGATATACTGGATATAGCGCAGGGTCCGACATTCGACGAAACCCTATGGGAAAAAGAATATCACACCCACAACCCTTACACTTCATCAAAATTGAACAATAACGACGAAATTCGTATTCCTATACAACATCAGGACATTTACACACTACCATGTGAAAGTTACTTGTATATCGAGGGAAAAGTTACTAAAAAGGATGGTTCTACTACTGGTACAACAGTTCCATTTATAAATAATCCTATGGCTTTCCTGTTTGATGAAATTAGATATGAAATATCAGGTGTAACAGTTGATTCCACTAAAAAAGTAGGTATTGCAACAACTTTAAAAGGGATAACATCTATATCACCTAATGAAACCAATTTACTTCAACCTGCCGGATGGGTTTTACCTGAACATGACACAATCACTCCGAATACAAAGGGATATTTTGATTTTCATATTCCATTACGTTTGTTGCTTGGATTTGCTGAAGATTATAGAAAAATAATATTAAATGTTAAACAAGAATTAGTTTTGTTGAGATCTTCTAACGATAAAGACATTATTAAAGCTCCAGACGGTACAACAGATGCAACTTTAGAATGGAAATTAACATTAGACAAAATTGTATGGAGAGTTCCACATGTTAAATTAGCTGACGAGCATAGAATGCTACTATTAAGGAAATTAAAGGCTGATCGTGATATTGTAATTCCTTTTAGAAGTTGGGAATTCCATGAACATCCCAGTTTACCTGCTGCGGATCGACACACTTGGACTGTTAAAACATCTAATTACGTAGAACGAGCCAGGTATATTATATTTGGTTTACAAACAGGTAGGAGAGACAGTATCACAAAACATGCAGGCAAATTTGATCATTGCAACTTTAAAAAAATTAAAGTTTATTTGAATTCACAGTTTTTCCCCTACGACAATTTAAATGTGTCATTCGCTAATAAAAAGTACAGTATATTATACGATATGTATGCGAGATTCCAAAATTCATATTACGGTAAAACAAATACACCTTTATTATCACCAGAAGAATACTTAGATGGTTACACAATAGTTGTAATTGATTGTTCTAAACAAAATGAATCAGTAAAATCATCAAGTGTTGACATAAAGATAGAAATGGAATTCAACGAGCCTATACCTGCAAATACAACTGCATATTGTTTAATTTTACATGATAAAATTGTCACTTACACACCTTTGACTGGAATTGTTAAAAATGTTTTATAAAAAATCGTTTTTGTAAAATTTCAATCACGGGCGCGATTATAAAAGGGGAGCGCGCAGGTCGCTCCTGATCAGTTTGTTGCCTGACATCGTATGGGTAGCATCATCTTCAATATGGCTTCTACTAGTGGTACAACGGAATGCGATATAGAAAAAGAAATTTCAGAATTTTTGGACATGAATGAACAGCAACACGGCGCAGATCAAGAAGAAGAAAAAGGTAAAAAGAAGAAATATTTGTCCAAGAGGAAGAGAAATGTGGAAGAAAATATTTCACCAAATATTTTGATGGAGGTATTTTTACGAATTTTTTATCCAATCTCTTCAAGTTTGGATAAAAGTGTTTTAATTGGAGTTATGAAATCAACCGACTATTCACCTACAGTAATTTTAACTCACGGAACAAAAATGATTTTGTTTACAGCCAATGCTTGGGAATCTTTTATGAAACACCTCCATTTGTTGGAATGTTACTTTAATAGCAACATGTTTGGCAGGAAAACAAAAGTAGGACTATTGGATTCAGACTTGGAAATTGATATTATTAAACACCGAGGTGAACATCAAATGAGATTTAGAGATACAACCAAACATGACATAAAAATTCAACTGAACAGAGAAGAATTTTTTATTTTAACATGTGCAACGGAACCAATTACAAGATATTTAAGACAGCTAGTATTCTCCAGTTCAATTATTAAAGATTATTTAACAGACACTTTGGACAAACAACCGGATGCACCAATTTTGTATGGACCTGTGGACACTTCAATATTCAATAGAATTCCTCATGAAGTTCAAATGTGGAGACAATTGGAACAATATGTGCAAGAAAAAAATAATTCTGTAAAATCGGATAAAGAAACACAATTCAGTGATGAAAAGGATCAAAGTGATGAGAATGACTACAACAAAAATGACCAGATGGAAAGTTAAATAAAATTTTAAAATTTTTCACAACACTTTACACTTGAATTGGCAAATTTTCAATAAAAAATTCAAAATTTTGTGGGTGTAGGCCTACCGGGGATGGTGCCCACGTTAAATATACACCAACGCGCCTTCAACTGTACGGCCTGGCATAAATAAATGCCTACCGTGGTGTGGAAAACAGTTGACCTTCTGACACCGTGATGGATAGACGGGTGACCTTTCAAATGGACATGGAAGAAGAAATCAAGTCCAAGCCGGGTATTATTGAATTTCAAGCTTTTCGTGGTAACGATGATCGGTTTATAATTAAAGAACTTGTATTTTACGATATAGATAAAAATATTCCTTACACATTTTTATTTAAACCACCATGCTCTTTTTCTTCACTAACCACCAAAGCCGCAACAACAAACCGATGGACTTGGAAATATTTTCATCACATCGATTGGTATGATGGTTTTACCAGTTATTCAGACTTGTATCATATTATGCATCAATTTTCAAACAGATTTACTAATATTTACACAAAAGGACTTGAAAAGAAAATATGGATAGAACAATTTACATCTACTCCAGTTAAAGATGTGCAAATAGATAAAAATTTTAAATTTATTGCTGAAAACATTTGTATTTGCACACAAAGTGTGGAACATGAAAGGGACAGGCACTGTGCGTTAAAAAACGCTTTGAAATTAGCGACTTACCTGCAAGATGGAGAAATCGGCGATGGTGGTGGGGGTAACGGCGATTATAAAAGCGAGGAGCAGACCGAGACCTGGCACGAGTATTACTCGAGATTCCGAGACGACAACATCTCAGAGCAAGAAGACAGCGAGGACCTCTAGAACAACCATGGCATCCAATCAGTTTCTGCAGACTTTGGTGGAACAATTCAACGCCCACTCCAAGTCTACAATTTTGCCGGTAAAAAAATGTTCTGAACTCAAGGATGAAAAACATTATATTATACATGCACTGAAGAAAATGGAAACTACTGTCGGCGAAGCAATCTGCTGCAGTCTCAGCGAAGCACCATATACTCCGGGGGATGAAGCAAAATTCCAAATTTACCTTCCGAAGAGATTTGTCCACCTACTACAAAATGAAGATCTACGCTCCATTCAACCGGGATGTCTCTACTTGGTGTCCCACGGATGCAGCGGCAGCAACTCCACCGAGCTTACCATCCACATCGCAGACAAGCAGCAGTGTTAAAAAAAAATAATTTTTTCTTTCTTGTATCTGTTTGTATTTGTTAACTATATATATTTTTGTCATGTAATCTTGTTTGTACTGTTTTAAATAAAGATAAAAAAAACAAAAAAAAACAAAAAAAAACACAAAAAAGGCAACATATCAATATGTGAAACAAAAAAAATTTTTCACATATTGATATGTTGCCTTTTTTTTAAAGCTCTGGGGTGACCTTGACCTTTGACCTTTGCACAAATTAAACATAAATTTTTTTCAAACAGCAATATGTGTGTGTGTGTGTGTGTGTGTGTGTGTGTGTGTGTGTGTGTGTGTGTTTTCCCCCACCATTTTGGGTTACCAGCATACAGACTGTAAAGAAGTTCAGTTTGATTGCAACTGTCAAACGATGAGCACCCTATTTGAGCTTTGTGTAAGAAAAATTATTGAAGATCAACAGCTATTCAGCCATACTTTACGATCCAACGCTCCTCAGCAAATTAAAATTTTTATCAAACAGTACAAGCTAGACAACAGAGGTTACAACACTTTTGGTTGGTACAAGTTTGGTGATGGTACAAAATTTTGTCGAAGTTGTGGAAGGGCTGCTGTCTCTAACCCGGCACAATTCCTACAAGATGATGGATGTTTACAATATGGTCATGTGGCTCCAGTATTAAGTTACCATACACCTAAAGAACTTTGTGCTATTTGTTCAATCAATATGTTTAGTTGGAAAAAATTTAGCCACCTCCCATCAGACAGCGTGTAAAATCCTTCCCCCCACCACTATTTCATACTACCTTCAAACAACCATGCTAATATTCATTCCGCCTTTGGACATCATACTGAAAACATCGACATGGCTCTAACTGTAAAATGTGCAAATTATGAAGAAGTATTTGTAAGAAATATGGAAGAATTAAACGGAATTATTCAAGAATTTAAATCACTAATCGAACAGGGATACCGATTGAACATGCAAATTTTTGCTTGCAACACAAAATGCCCTCATGTTCCCAGGGATGACGAGCCACCTAGGTCACCATCATCAACTTCTTCAGCCTATTCGTCCAGATCATCCATGAAGACTCAAGCCAGTCCAAACTTGGAATATTTCTCCTGACTAATATTTATATTTTGTATCCTCATTGTACTTCAATATGCATATTTTTGTATTGTAATAAAGGAATGATAAAATAAAAACAAAATAAAAAAACCTATCTTGCTACAGTATTGTAGCAAGATAGAATTGTTTTAAAACACAAATTGGATGACCTTGAACATGTTCTAACATGTTCAGGTGTAAACTTAAATAAAAATATTCAAATAATATTTTTTTTTCAAATTCAAACTTCCCCCACCATTCTACCTCATCTCCCACCACTTTTACTCTGGGAGACCCGAGAGACAACACCAATGTGTTTCATTACATCTTCATATTTCAAGCTGCAAACATGGATGTTCCACCACCAATATATGAAGCTGATGAAGCAGAAAGCCTGGGGAGAATAAGATGCCAGCATGTGGATCTAGTGGAGATGATGGAAAGAAGGATGGAAGAAAGACGGATCAGGAAGGATCATATGCTAATTCAGAAAATTTTAAAATTAGATCTCTTCATAATCTTGGCCTTATTGATTGCAATCTTCTTCTACTTGGTATACGCAGTTGTATACTGCCTAAAATGCATCGAGTGTTCAGATAAAGCAGCCAAATTGCCAGTTTTCAACATTACTCTGTAAATAAAATTTTCTTTTTTAAAACTCCAAATGGTTAACCTTGAACATGTTTCAACCTGTCTGGTTGTATCAATTACCCCCACCACCACAATTCCAAAAGACCAATCCTACATGCAAGTCTGGCTTCATTTCCAACTCAGCTATGCTAAAGGTTACACTACACACAATGAAGTGGGAATTACTTGTTGACAGCCTTCAATACCTAAAAGAAATCTATGAAAAATTGCACATGCGGCTTCTTCAAAATCCAGGGATGATAATAAAAATGAACTTGGAATACGACTGTCCACTCATCGATGACAGTATGGATGAAGCAGAAGGGGTAGTCCAAAATACACAAGGAACATGTTGCTGTGAAGAAAATTCTTCGACAACATCAAGCACAAGTCCGGACAGCACATATGGGGATGAAGGAGGATTTTTGTAATTTGTAAATAAAATAAAAAAATAATTTTTTTTTAAAACTTCAAATGGTTGACCTTGAACACGTTTGAACATGTTGAGCAATGTGGATAAAAAATATTTTTTTTTCTTACGCCTATTGCTGAATAACAAACTCAGTTGTATAGTTTGCAAAAAATTTTTTTTTTTTCATTTCATCCGACCACTTTACCCCCACCATCTCCTTATCCCCACCACCCTGCCGAGTACCTCAGATACACGGAGAGACTTGCTCAGTTGCTGTTCAACTCTTGTGGTGTGCACATCTCACTTTTTGCACTCAATTTACTTATATTGAGTTTAAATTTAAATATTTAGCCAAATATCAAACATTTCTTAATTTTTCGGCAAAGTTTCAAATAACAAAAAAAAAATTTTTTTCACTTTTGGTTTGATTGAAATTTCACAAGTTCCAAGATCACCTGAGAAAGAATAAAAATAAATATTTCTCAGGAAATATTTCCAATCCGGGTTACGGTAAAGGACGGGCTCGGATGAGTTGTTGCAAAAATTTTAATTTTTTCTTCCTTCTGACCACTTTACCCCCACCACCACCTTATCCCCACCACTGGGCCGGGTACCTGGAGAACCCCCTGCGCCCAAGTCAGTACGTCTTCGGACGCGGTGCTGTTCGGATCGTGTGTCGTTTGTCGCACTGTCGGGTGTTTGAAGAAATTATTCTTCGGCTCTCAGTCTCTCGGTGGGTAAGTAAAATAAAAAAATTATTTTTTTTCAAGTGGGGTTGCTGGGACGGGTCAATGACCCCTGACGGATATATTAGGTCGAGAGTCTGATCGCTAGGGAATAAAAAAAATTTTTTTGCACTTTTGTGATTCCTCGAGAAATTTCAATTTCTCAGCAAAATTTTAAGAATCGCAAAAGTGCAAAAAAAAATTTTTTTTGTATTCTTGCATGACCTTGACCTAATTAACGTCAGTGACGTCATCATGATGACGTCAGCGGTAATGACGTCACCATGACGTCATAGGTGTGACGTCATGTGACGTCATATGACGTCATTATTGACGTCATTCGTGACGTCATTGATGACGTCATCACTGCTGACGTCATCGTGATGACGTCATGGCCCAGCAGCCCCACTTTGCCACTACTGTCGACAACTACCTTATAACACCCACAGTGAGTGTTGCATAACTCATTCAGGACCGGGGAGTTGTAATGAAATGTTGATTTTTATTCTGTTGTCATTTAAGTTTCATGTTTGATGAACTATGTAGATCCAACATCTGTGAATTTATTCTAGATTTTATAGGAGTGTTTATACAGAGACCGTAAGGCAAATCGGCAAAAGAACAACTACGTAATCTTAGCTAATTTTGAACTAAAAGAACAACCACCAAATCTCAACAGTGTCACATTGGCAAGTTGCAGAATTAGTCATGAAGATCAATTGATGAAACACCATTATGTTTTATCTGATTTTCACTACAGTTTAATTTTTATTCAAAGTAACTCTGTTCATTACCATGGAGAAAAATTTACTACTCTATAATAAATGCAGCGCATTGCGCTGCACGGGCCCCCTAGTATATATATATAATACGTGATGCCCTTTTTTGTTAACGCTTCTCCTCCCTTATTTCTGGACCAATTTTAAAGTTTGAGGTGTCAAAAGAATGGTCTCAGTTCGTAGTTTTGCAATAAGGTTTTAGATTTTTGATATTTTAATTCTGAAGCTCACTGGAAGCTCTCAAAGTTCATTTTTTGTCCATAAGATTAACATAGGGAACAATTTATATTGAATTGCTAAATAAAACAGCTGTTGATAGTTAAACAAACAAACACATTTGTTAAAAGCTGAATAGAAGCAAATTGAAGTGGTACTGAAATATCAACATAATTTCATACTTTAATACGAGGAGTGTCTATTGTGATGTTTTAACTTTTTCTAAAAATGTAGCGGGTAGATTTTAGTTGAATTTTTTTTTATTTACGTGTATTAGGGAACAAAAATAAGTTAAGTAAGTTAACCCTAGACAAATACATTTCTCTGCAAGAAAACAAGTTTGTAAATTGAGATATTTGACATGGATCTTAAATGGGTTGTCCGTTTTATATTGAAATAGTAACGAAAGCTAACATATCTATCTATCTATCTATCTATTCTATATATATAATAAGTGATGCCCTTTTTTGTGAACACTTCTCCTCCCTTATTTCTGGACCAGTTTTAACGTTTGAGGTGTCAAAAGAATGGTCTCGGTTCGTAGTTTTGCAATAAGGTTTTAGATTTTGGACATTTTAATTCTGAAGCCCACGGGAAGCCCTTAAAGTTTGTTTTTTGTCCATAAGATTAACTGGGGAACAATTTTTATTAAATGGCAAAATAAAACAGCTGGTGATAATAAACAAACACATGTTAAAAGCTAGCTGAATAGAAGCAGTTAAACTACTGGTACTGAAATATCAACATAGATCCAGACTTTAACACAAGGAGTGTCTATTGTATGGAACAAATGTGTGTTTTACCTTTTCCCTAAAAATGAAGCAGGTAGATTTTGCTTGAACTTTGTAATTATGTGTATTTGGACACAAAAAATACGTTTAGTAACTTACCCCCAGAAAAATTCATATTCCTGTATAAAAACAAGTTTGGGAATTGAAATTTTTGACGTGGTTGTTTTATGGGTTGTCTGTCAGATGGGTATTGAAACAACAACGTAAGTTAACAAAAATTGAAACACTAAATGTTTGCACGTCGTCTGTTTTAAAAATGCTGATAAGTAGGAAAAAGAATAGGTGGTTGTTGGTCTTAAATTAAAAATAACCTGTTTCCAAATTTAATGCAGAATATAAAACATCTGAGACAGCATTTAAAAGTTTGTTACCACCAGTCTAGATAGCAATCTTATTGAAAAAAAATTTTATACAAAAAGAAATTGTAACCAAAATATAAATACCACATCAAACCAAAATGTGAACATAGCCAAATCATACCAACTAAGATGTGAATTTTATTAATTTTTGTGATTTATTTATTTTAATTCTGTAATGCCGTGGAAAATTAAGTTAAAGAGGTTTCGGTTTGTTATAAATAGTAATAGTGTGGACTTATTAACCATGTCTACTACTAACAGACTAGATGTATACAGTAGGCTACTAGACTACAAAACAGTTTGCAGTGTGTGCTGCATAGCTCACTCAGGACCGGGTAGTTGTAATGTAATAATAACCAAAAACACAAAGTGTTAAGGGGTTGCCAAGTCCTAAAAAGGTATGATATCAAAATTTGTTCCAAGTCAATGACATTGGTTTTAGAATAGCTACTTGACAAATTGATTGGATCTTTTAATGCTTGGTAAACTTTCTGTAAAACATTATTATTTTATCTTGAAATCGTACTTGGCCAGCAGATGTACGAGTATTACTAAAGCTAGGCCTATTTACTAATGGGTTTATATTTCGATGAATAGGGAAATTCTGAATTTACATACAGTTCAATACAATATAAAATAAAATACCACACATCTGCTGGCCAAGTACAATTTCTAGATAAAATAATAATGTTTTACAGAAAGTTTACCAATTATTAAAAGATCCAGTCAATTTGTCAAGTAGCTATTCTAAAACCAATGTCATTGACTTGGAACAAATTTTGATATCATACCTTTTTAGGACTTGGCAACCCCTTAACACTTTGTGTTTTTGGTTATTATATCATTATTTTTTATCATATTTGGCCATTTTGGTTTTAACAGTAAAATCTTTAAGTTGGAAAACAGATTTGATTAAAATCTTTAAAGTTAAATGCAACACTATATTTGTATTCGTTTATTTGGTTTTCATACAGAGGAAAACTGCTGTCGTTTACAACGTAGAATTTAGGTATTAATTTGAAGGCATCTTCTTAAGTCTTGGCCACCCCCTTCTCCGAATTCCTCTTAAGGATCGAGAAATAAAACAAATACTGTTAAATGAATAAATTTGTACCAAATTTTATTGCTACATCCGCTGAGTTAAAAAATTTACGGTTCTTTTACTCCCTGAATAACTTTGTAAGCGAAATATTCAAACTACATAGAACTATATTTGAGTAAAGACAACCTAAGATTAACTGCTTTCTACTACAGGTCTCCTCCATACATCAGTCAATCACCAACAATCAATTAATTTCGAATGATATCATATTATGAGTTTTTAATAACTCACTGCAGCAACGACTGTACATTGCGATCTATGAAACTCCAACAGTTCCTAGCTCAAACATTTCGCTAGCAGAATTTTTCAGGAAGTACAATAAGAAGACTTACCATGCATTTTCTGAACACAAGGCAGATAAAGCAAGAAAGCTTGGAACAACAAAACTGCCCAAAAATTGCATTTTGTATGGGGCTAACAGTTTTCGGACATAAGGGGGGTGGCCTACCGGGTTTATTTCCTTCCCAAGAAATGCGTTGGTACAAACCAAACATTCCAACATTCCAAGCACAGTGGGGCGTAACTCAATGAGAAATTACGCCTGTTAATTTTATGAGGAATTGGCAAATATAACATCATTCCTTTTGATTTGACACAACAATCTTGAAGATTTGTTCAGTTGTCACTGAAAGTTAGCATAACAACTAATGAACGCCAAGAGGCGTATAGGTGGAGAAGGATAATTAATCTTATTTGGTACCATATAGTCATTCCTCATTGGTTCGCATCTTTTTTATGTCTTCATTTATTTGTTTCTTTTATGTATTCCAGAATATTTACAAAGACAACTTTCTCTCGAAATGGTGGTTTTAAGATAAAGTTTTCCTATATGGTTTAGTTTTGTGTGTTTTTATTAAGTAGCCTATGTTGTTAATTTTCGGGTTGTAACTTAACCAAAGAAAACTTACACTGTTTTAATAACAAAGTTACAACAGTGAGAATAATAAAGATTCTCCAATTCAAAAGATAAGAATATTTTATTTTTAAATGCAGTTATATAGATAATTAGAATCAATTTATTGGTTTGACGACAGTACAATTTTAAGTAAAACAATTTTTTGTATAACACAATCTATAATTGTCAGCTGATAAAATTAATGAATATTATAGCAGATGTTTTGACTTGGTTTTTAAAACGAATTAAAAGTATGATGTCAAATTTCTGCTTTGTTTACCTTTAAACTTATGAAATGTAAACAAAGTTGTTTTATGAAACTCATATTTGATTTGATTTGTGATATTTCAAGTGAATGAACTTAATCTCTGTACTCAAAGGTTTGTACTACGATCAAATACGAAGGTTTCTGCAAAGTTTCGTGTGATTCCCATCAGTGATAAAGGCTGTAGCTTTGCTTAAAAATTTAAATAGTTTGTTGTGCGTAGGAAACCACATTTCTAACATTTTTTAGGCTACTTTTGAACGCATATATTTTACTTCACTAAGGGTTTTTAAAGTAAGTTTGATGATTTTTAGTGTTCAATGACCCAGTTAAACGGATGTAAAACGAGAAAAGGGGTAATTGAGGCCTTTTTGTGCCCTTTAGAGAAGTGAAAATTGGCCGTATTCTGCTTCGTGTCTATATAGGCACGCGTCGTCTGTTTGGTTGGGTGGGACTTGGCGACGTGACACGACCGTGCCACTGGATATTTATTTTCCTTTTTTTCATTACGTTCTTTGTGTGATGAGCTATCTAGATCCAACATCTGTGAGTTTATTCTAAATTTTATAGTAGTTTTTAGGCAGAGGCTATAGGACAAATTGGCATAAGAACCATCATGTAATCCTAGCTAATTAAGATCTAAAAACAACTACCAAAAAATCTCAACACTATCACATTGGGAAGTTGGAGAATAAGTGATAAAGATCGATTGATGAAATATCAATATAGTGTAATCTGATTTTTGCTATAATTTAATTTTTATTTAAGGCAACTCGATAAAATACCTTGCATAAGAATTATCATTTAAGCATGGCTGATTTGGACCAAAAAGGACAACCACAAAATTTCAACACTATATCACTAAGTTGGAAAATAAGTGATGAACATTGATTGATCAAACGCTGACAAGATGGAAATTAATTCGCAGTAAGATATTTATGAAAAAAACCGAAGTAAATTACCATGGAACAAGGTTTGATCACCAAGCACTCTGAAATATGCAGCGCATCGCGCTGCACAGGTAACCCTAGTACAAGATAAACAAATAACAACGTGAGAGGGGGTATATAGGTTAAAATTTATAAATTTTTATCCAAACTGTACATTTATTAAAGATGGTATGATGAAAAGTACTGTTCGTAACTCGTCCGAAAGTGGTATATCGGTGCTCGATCGAATTCAAGTACTCGGCTTCGCCTCGTACTTGAAACTCGATCTTGCACCGATAACGACCACTTTCCGGACTAGTGACGAAATATACTATTACCATTGACTATACAAAGTCAATGCTATTACCATCACGTTTATCCAACCCACAGGGAATCAACTAGTTTCGATCACAGCTGACCGTTTCGAAAACAACGTTTATAGCAATGGTATGATGAAAAGTATTTTTCCAGTTAAGTAACGATAGTGTTTGATTTCCACAGATAAAGGCTTATTCGTAACAATTACACCAAGGATATAACTTAACTTGTTGAACTTAACGCGTTAAATCCTCTATCCAGATAGGCCCAACACGGTCCCCGGTGTAGTAAGCCTAACAGTGGCCATTAAATTATCATAATGTGTCGTAAAACAAGATTAGGCCACTGCCACTCGTTTAGTCTCTTGTTACATTTTAGGCGGTCCTTTTGATACCAACGATTCTACAGGTATTTCATTTCCCTAATATTATTATTAGTTGCCACGTGCAGTTTTGTGAATACATTATGAGCTTACCGTGAAAAGGGATTAAATTAAATTACATTAGATGGTATTTTAATGCCAGAAGTAGACACGCTTTTATCCAATTTATGATTGCACAATTTTCGAATGCCATTTAATGCAGAATATAATTTATTTACAAGATATTTTCTTTTATGAAACTACCCTTTTATGAGTGTATCTGTGCTTTTTCTTTGACGAAATTTTAATAATAATTCGTTAAGTATTTTTTTCTGTAGGAAGGAAAAACTTAGACTAAAAAAAGGTAAAATTGCTACTTCAAAGTTTTACATAAACCACGACAGTTATTCATGTCATTTGTATGACTATGGCCTTAGTCATAACCACTAATGATTCTATTATCCGAGCGCCTAAGGGTTCAGCCCATCATCGTTCAGCGGTTAGCCCTTTGTGGGTGACTGCTCATTAGCCCTAGAGCCCTTTCGACACCGTTGCCATTGCCTCTCCGGCCGCGGCGGTAGACTATTGTGCATTTATTGTGTGTAAATGAGACAGAGAAGGATGTCTCCATGCGCCAGCCTCATTTGTCTAGACAGAGATTAACGTGCGGGAAATTCCTGCATAATCGCGTATAGAAACACTCAGCTGATTCAACGCATGTTGCTAAGATACCCTTCGTAATTTCCTTAGTTGAAAACTAAAATTAGTATTCAGAAAAAACTTATTAACTTAAAATTGTTTTTCAATAATTTTTTCTAGATATTTATAAGAGATTTTATTTCGACCCAAGTGTGTATATGGATACAATCACCCTGTAATTAATTCGGCTTTTTCGCAAATTATTTTAACCTTTTTGTTTTCAGTAATGACATAACCTTTTATATGACATTTCACTTTCCCCTCCACTGACTGACATTTATAAAATCCAAACCTTACGTTATTTTGTTTCTCGTATTGGGTTCAGTTTTACTAGATAACTTTTAATATTTTACAACACTTATCATCCTTGCTAACTGAAATTGTTGGATTTTTGTGTTTACTTTTTCCCGATAAATCCACTTTAGTTAGCACACTAGTAAGTGGCTTAGCATGAAATATTATATAAAATATTCTGTATACCTTAATGTTAACATTTTTTATAAAGGTAATTGCCATATGTATCAATAAGTAAATAGATCTTTAGAACATTGAATTTTACATGTACATCAAACATCGACTCATAAAACAATAGGATTAAACTTGTACGAACATTATAATTTTGAAATGCATAGAGAGAGAGAGAGAGAGAGAGAGAGAGAGAGAGAGAGAGAGAGAGAGAGAGATGTTTAAAAATGTCTAAATCTGTAAACACCGCGGCAGCTTACGTAGCGTCATAATCTGATTGAACCACTGATCCCGCAACACTCCGATATTAAGTACAATTATCGAAGTCGTATTTCAAATCGCGCGCCGCAAGTGGGGTGTTAGCGCACCATAAATCACAGTAGATGAAGATAGCCTCGACCGAGGCGACCGCGGTGTCGTGGTCGATGCGATCCCATCTCGCTGTGAAGCCGTGAAGCTGTGAAACTGTGAAGCCGTGAAGCTGTGAAGCCGTGAAGCTGTGAAACTGTGAAGCCGTGAAGCTGTGAAGCCGTGAAGCTGTGAAACTGTAAAGCCGTGAAGCTGTGAAGCCGTGAAGCCGTGAAGCTGTGAAGCCATGAAGCCGTGAAGCTGTGAAGCTCACTTGCGCGGAACGCGACAGTGTCTGCAGGTTTTGCCTTACACTGCGAATTATAGATGCTATGTAATGTACACTTCTGAATCAGTATCACTTCATTACTATCATGCAAATAAATCGACTCAATAAGCACTATTTTTTATTGGTAGATAAGAAGACCCCAACAGAACTTTAAGCACGTCTGCCTCCAACAGGCGTTTTGCGTAACTTCCCGGAAGGACGGGATGATGAAGGAATAGAAAGGGTGAGAAAAAGGATAGCATACGGCCATTTTACCATTCAGAATGTCAACACCCGTGCTCCTGTGATAATTAACTGATTACAGGCTGAAACTGATGGTCCGCTCTGTCCTCTAAAAATGGCCAACCAACCAACTGCCCATTCATGTTCCTCAGATAGGGACTTCAATGCCCACGGCATTACACCCAAACCCTAGAGCAAGAATGGATCATGAAAGAAAGGATATAGTCATAGTGAACTGCCAAACGACTTATGATATGCTATAAAAACTTCGTTTGCTGTGTTCAATGTCTACTTAGCAACTATAAACCAGTTTTAAACATTAAACACTATATCAGCAAATTGTTTCCCATGTCTAAATTGTTTGCCTGTATCACTAGGTCCAGATGTGTTTAGACTGGTTTAGTAGACTTTTTTACCACGATATTTTGTTCCATCTTCTTCCGCTCCTCTTAAAACAGACAATAATCCAGACAATTGCCGTCAACGTTACCCTTGCCCAAATGTTGAGTTTGATTTATAAGCTTCTTTAAGCCATGAGCTTTTGTAATAACTTTTGATCATAGAGTAGGTATAATAAAAATTATATGTACATATAACATACTTATTGCGTACATTGTGTGAATACATATTGTGTACATAAAAAATATATGCTTATCACCTAGTTGTTTCCCACATAAAAATTGTGGCGTGGTATCACCAGATCCAGATATTCATTGAATGTTTTGATTAGGCCCTGACACAATCTTGATAAATACCATAGACTATACGTTCTGATCAAGTAGTCATGTAAGTCGTGATCAGGATAAAAAGTTATCAAATCATGATTTGGATTATAGGAGGTCTTTTGTAGACCTGATTTGAAAGCTTCCCATAGCCGAATCAAATGGTCCCGATTAATTATTTTCATGTTGGTTACACATAGGTGTGGATAAATTATAGCGTCGGTTGTCATTACCTGCGCTCAGGAAATTTTAATGTTTAATAACTGGCTCCTCGTTCGTAATTTCTCGCTGACAATACGCAGTAAAACCACAGCACCTATTGTTTTTTTTAAATTTTTTACTGACTCCAAGTATTCTTAGTTTTTGTAAAAAGCTTTAATGGTGAAAGCGCACAAATTTAACTAGAAGGATGGCTTTGTGAACAAATATAAAATTATATACTTATGAACGTTATTTACTTATATGATGTCCTCCACATCTTATACTCTAAAACAAGCTCCGTTTGTCCGGGCAAAGTTTTTTTTTCGCTCCAAGGATTTTTGATTTTTTGATTGAATATGGGGGTTTTGGGCACCAGGAATCGATTGGCGTTGGTCCCATAGCTGCGGAAAAATCCGGTTTTCGCGCTAGAACACTTTAAAGTTTCCATGTTATCCTTATGGAGATTTTATTAATTGAACAAAAATCAGCTGATAACTGTAGATATAAACCAATGTGTTACATCTTTAACCTGCAGTTTAAGGAAATTATACCAAAGTGCAGCACCCGTTGGCTTGGCGAGTGAGCGAAGCGAACGAGCTCGTCTTAATAAGAAAGGGGGCGAGTGAGCGGAGCGAACGAGCTTTGTGTGAGAACGAAAGTAATAATTTTACCGAGCTTAAGCTCGGTCCCCCTGGTACTGTACATAAAGTACACATGTATGCCACCGCCTTGACGGTAACAAACATCAGGATATCCACGGAGCGGCCGCTGCACGGGGTGATGGGATGATCACAGTGATTATGACTACAGCGGAGTGGCCGAGCCGTGACGTGGCGAGGTTCACACGCTACCGCCACCGAGTGAAGACAGGAACTAGGGACTACCGTGACCTGAGAGGTTCAGCGATCCAAACGTTCTCGGCTTCTCAGTGTTCGTAAAAATGAGATACCATACTGGGAAAATATTAATTGATGTATTACGAGATTAAACAAACTCTCCAGTTAAACCAACTAAAAGGAACCCGAATTCCGGTAGGAGGTGTTCTTTAAAGCATCTGCCAGTTTGTCCACCTAATCCACTAACTCAGGTGTATTTTTCCAGAGAAAAGAAGTTTCCACAGGACTATGCTTTGTAAAATGTGATGCGGATAATCCTATGGTTACTTAGGCTATTAAATATTGTTGTTGGGCGGCAAAATAATGAAATAATGCATGTGCAAACTCTCTTCGTCACAAGAAACTATTCATAACTTTTCCGTTTATTAGTGTTTTTCTTTATGTCTGCGCCGATTCGTAAGACAGAGTTTAGTTGGAGCCAACAGAGTAAAGACAATGTAAAACACAAATTTCCGTATCCATAATATATTTTTTCAATATAAATATATTTTAATATTTTTTCCTGAAATCTGCACACAAAACTTGTAGGTGAAGATTTTATAAATAGTAGGCCTAGGCCTACTCAGTTAACCTCAACCCAGTAAAATTCTCGTACATTATAAATTCCTTTAAGAAATGATCCATATGTATTTATTATATTAAAAACATAATTATGATAATGAATTGATATTTGTTATTAATTAACTTTTGGAAGTTATTAGTATACTAGTTGCATTTATAAAAGGAAATATTAATTGAATGACAAGCACTTCTCAAAAATACATAAACATTTCAAAAGTAGTTTTTAAAATTCATTCTTGGTGCAGTGTCTAAACACATTACAGTATAAAATGTACCGTATTGAACGTTATAGTGGCACTACATTAAAAAAATCAATCAATAAAAAAAATACGTCGAAGTGAATAATGTCAGGTGAACCACTGAGAGTAAAAGTGCCGTACAACATTTGTTGGAATACTTTTTGACACTATAGTATCTTGTGGTGTAGTCAGTATAAAAGTATTTGTAGTAAAAAGAAAGAATCAAACTGTAAGAGAATACGACTAAAGTTTCACCACAAATAAGTGGTTGGCATACGTTATTAAAATAAAACTTGAATAAATTTTACTTACCAATTTGCTGACACCCAGATTTTGCATAATGCAGGAGCAAGCGGAGAGATGTCTTTAATCTGCAGGAATTCTATCTAAAATCTAGTTTTATTCTTCCTTTTCCTAGCAACTAGCTTTAATAAACTTTTTATCCAAAAGATTCATGGCAGAACCTTAAACAATCAAATTAAGGGTAATGACTCAAAAACTATTGTGAAAGGGCAAATGGAAATTTAAATAAAAACTTTTGAGGCAGAAGTGCTATTTTACATTATTTCCTATTTTCAGAGTTACCTTACTTTTCTAATTCTTGACAGAATACGATGTTCTAAAGACTGCAAACGAACGATTCACTCAAAGTAGTTAGGAAATTAAGCCATTTTTTATGTCTAACAATTTTATGACTACTATTTTCAGAAATGTTAATTCGACAGTTTGTATTATATTTTTTCTGAAAATTCAATAAGCGAAAACAATTAGACTCATGGGTAGTAATTTAATTTTTTGTTGCAAACTCATCGGTACAAAGTTTAATAAATTGAGAATAGCCTTTAAGTCAGTACCAATTATGGATGGTAAATCTAATTTGTTTATGTCCCAACTATCAACCAATTTACGGTGATAAACAAAGCGTGCAATTATTCATTTGACTTGCAAAACAGTGGTCTGTCTAAGCCCGAGCGGTAAAAACTATCAAACTTCTTTTATGAATAACGATAGGAGATAATCGACTGTTTCAGTGGTCGTGAGACCTACGTGAAACTTGAATACTTAATAAATGGCCTAGCAAACCAACTTTTTGGTCAGTATTTGTCTTGTAATTGTTTGACATTGGCGTAAGTGTAAATGATTGATTAGCGTGTGTCATCTTCAAATCTTCCCAAGTCCTCTTCTCCAGACCGGAGACCACTTCGACCTTGGTTCGTTTAGCCGCATTTACACTATACAACTTGTTTTATAAACTTATGTTTGTAAAACATGTTTTATACAACTTTTGTTTTTAAAACTTGACCTTGTGTTTATAAAACTTTTGTTGTTAAACATTCCATTTTATGAGCTAAAATTCAGTAAAACATAGTTAACAAAAGGCCACAGTCACCATGAGTGCTTGCGTCGATGATGTGGTGTTGGCTACTGCAGCGTGTGTTGTGATTTGCTGTGCTAGGAAGAAAAGAGCAAAACGTCGCTTTTGGTTACGTCCTTCGTTGCAAGCTAGGAGTACACAGTGGCAGTGAAATATTACAAGATTTAGAACAGGATGACCAAGATTTGTTGGCAGGGGAATTGAGGACTGATAGTAGCCTCAAGAACTTTTTAAGGATGACAAGTGCAGACTCCATCACAAATGGTCCACTAACCACACCACTAACAAAACACTTTACTAACAAATAAAAGCACGTGTTGTAGGCGGCAGCAGGAAGCGTACTGAATTGAGACAGAGCAGCAGAAACTATGTTTGGTCAACAAGTTTGACGTTTTAAGTATATCAAACATGTTGTACAACAAAAGTTTATAAAACACAAATTTCCTTTGATCTTTCCGACACGGCTCGGAAAACCTGCAACCTGTTGCAAAACACGATTTTTTGTTTTAAAACACGTTTGTTGTCAACTTGTTTAAGAAATTTCATTGAATTCTTAAACATGTTCAAACCAATTACTATAGTTGATTGCACAACAAAAGTTTATAAAACAAGTTGTATAGGGTAAATGGGGCTTTACTCACCTGAGCCGTTCTCCGCGATCACACCCCAGCCCCAGCCTCCACGTTTCCCGCGGTCGGGTTATGGTCCGGTCCGGGCTGTAAAGCCTTTATTGGTCCGGATTCAACTTCCATTAGGCCACCTCCTGGGACACTCAGGACTGTGACATTATGTATATCAGATTATCAGTATTGCGTCATAATGTTCACTGAATATTCACCAGGTTATATTTGATTTTGTTGGTCTTTGTATACTATTTCTACATGGTTTTAGTTTGATCTTGGTGTCATGGTGTTTTGTAGTGTTTAGTTAACTGACGTCAATACGTAGCCTATAGGTTAATTTTAAGTTTCTGGTTTGTAAGTAGGCCTACAGTAATTACATGACTTAAGATTACATAACCATACTTATAATTAAAAGTTAAGAAATCAAATTTTTATGACAAAAACCTTTGTATTATAACCATGAAATCATTCAATCTTTCCCAAACACTACGCAGTTTTTTCATATCTTTAGCTTGATATCATAAACGGTACCATAATTTTTGTACTGCTACTTTATACGTGAGGTGACTAAAAACCACTTTGGATTTAAATTTGTATTGATTTAATCCCTTCCAGCGAAACAAGAAAAGCAGAGAATATGTTGTAACTAGTCCGAGGTGAAATAAAACACGTTAATTGAGAAGATCAAACTTAAAGATAACAGTTACCACTTTAATATTCCCAATGACTGAGATATTCAATGAGATCTTGAAATATGTCACAACAGTAAGACTTTTGCTAAACTAAAGTAGAAAAAACCAAAACTAAACTTCAAAAATTATTTTGTATCCAAATATGACAAATTTTATTAGAAACTAGTGAAAAGTTTATGGAATCATTATGGATTGCATTCCAGATTTATAGTCTACAATGGAAAATGTTACCAAACACAATATAGAAGGAACTAAGCAGAAGGAACTACAAGAGGATTGAGTAAACCAATAACTTTTGGGCCCCACCACCTAGATTTTTACTTATAATTTTCTGAAATAATATTTTTACAAGTTGTTTTATATAAAAGCCAGTACGATATTTTCGCGGCCCATTAATCGCGACGGCCCTCCAGCCCAGAGCAAAAAACAAGTCTGAGATTCATCTTTGTTTATTCAACACACACGAATTAGATTATTCTGCAAATTGGTTCTTGTGGCGGCCTGGAGCCATTAGCAGATAAACTGTAATAACTCCACAGTTATTGGAGCAGAACTGGTTGCTTTCGCGGCAGACTCGCGTTATCTGTCATGAACCCTAGGACGAAAGTGAAGGTAAGATTGTGCAATTCAACTAAATCTTTCGGTAAAAACAAAAATCATAAAACCATACAATACTATTTTTATTTTAGTCATGTTCGTAAGTTTTTGAAGTTTGTAGTGAATACATTGTGGACAGATCCGTTGGCTGGAAGAATCCGTGAGCTTTGTTAGCAATAACATATTAGGCATTCCTTCAGCAGGAGACGCAGCGGTGACCTTTACACTTGACCGGTGACCTCTCCCCTCTCGATGACCTCTGTCTCCTCACGACCGAGGGGTCAGATTCCGTCGTTTTCCGTATTGCAATCACGTGTTCTGTTCGTCCAATTTGTTACAGCTTGCCCGGAGCGTTGAATGTCTCAGTGTCTCGCGCCTCCCACGTCCCCTGTCAGGAAAAATGTCAATTAAACCACTTGTTATTTTGAAAACGACCACGACTTAGCTGTAAAGACTGTCCATTAAAGATGGAAGATGAATTTTTACAACCAGGGATCGTTTATGGCACCATGTGTATGACTGAAGTCATGCGACAGGTTCTACAAAAGCAATGGCGACATTTCGGCAACTAGCGTGGTAGTTGACAAGGAATAAAAAAGTGTATAAAAAAACTAAAAATTTACTAATAAATCAAGTGTGGCCTGAAAACAAGGGTACAAATAAATAAAACTTTGCAAAAAACAATAATTTTTCTTATTTGCGTTAGAGATTGCGTTTATCCGTCAGGCATACTGCATTAAGTATTTTAAAATTTCATTATGTTTGATATATTGTTGCATATTTACCTTAATTAATAATTGATCATTTTAATATTGCCTAATTTTAAATTGATAACAATGCTATACTAAAAAAGCTGCCTGATCGAACTTCGTCCAAAATGTCAGTTATGGACCCAATTAGCTATACAACATATTTTATAACTGAAACTTCTCTCCTTCTTGATTGGCTATATATCTTATTACAACATGATGATTTAATCAATTACGCTTCTTCCCTAAGATGAACATTAAAACTTTGAAATCCAGTAGGGACCGATAATGTGATTCTGCTCATCTACAGGACGATACATGTATATAACGGTTATCGGATACTCTTAAAATGAACACAAGCAGAGAAAAAAGGAGGAAAATAAACATGCTTGCCTATATTAGCAGTCATTCGCTTATTTAACAGGTGTACAATTGGAAACAAGTAAAAATAAACTATCACTTGACCGCCGGTGTAACGCATAATTTCCGGAAAAAAGTTTTACATCATTCCTTTAGAAAGCAATATGCAGAATATGTTTACCGATATTGAAAATTACCTAACTCGCTTAAGACATTAAATATCATTGAAGAAATATTTTAGAAGTTAAATGCTAACCGACTGATTAGATTGCTTTGAGAAGTGACTGTTAGGCTAATTGGAATTGAATGCAATAGTTCCTGAGCAGAGTGAACATGTACTTTCATTATATTATTCATTTGGCTACTTTATACTGCTGGAACATGTTAGTTCAGAAGTAACCGTCCTAATGGCTGATGTCTACTATCAGATGTAAATATAAATGAACTACGCCACACTTACGTGACATAATTACAAATGTAGAACCATACAAAAATCATACATTCTGTTTAATTTTTTTATTACATTTCACGAATTCGTAGGAGCCTTTATTTCCGTATTTACTTGCGAAGCACCTTAAAAGTTTGTATACGAAAGAACTTGTTTGGCGTAAATCCAGGTAGACAAATGGGACAGGTTGATAGGATCACACGTGTGAACATTGGACATTCTTCGCTGCCTCATTTGCACACAGTACTAATGTACATTAGTCAGTGACTCCCGTGAAGTGTTGGGATCTCTTGATATTTATACCTGTAACAGTAGCTAAAGACAATAACTAAAGTTTATACTATAGTTGTAAAATCTATTAAAAATGCTTTGTTGGATATTATAGATGTAATGCACGACTTCACAACATTTTTTTCTATAGTTTTAAAGTGCACTCTTTGTAGTGTAGCATGAAACATAATATTTTGCTTGTAGGAAAATGATGCACGTTAACTTCTTAAGTAAAAAATTATTTATTCTAAGGTGATATTTTAGGGGTACTATAAAAATGGAAATACAATAATCCCCGTCGCAGTAGACTTGCGTAGCCTACTCAGTGAATTTCCAAAATTAGTAATATTAATTTTTACTAGATGAACCTGTAAACCAAATTTCATTACGTGCTCATAAATAAGGAAATTAATGTATATTCTCCTTATGATAAATATAGGGAAAGAGTATGCAGTGCTGCCATAGGGAACACTAAAAGTAGGTTTTAGCATTAAAAAAATTTTATTTCGACCATATGAAGCCATATACTATGTTTCATCATTATCTGTCCATAAATAAAAGACCACCTATTCTCCATATGATTAACATGGGAAAAGAGTATGCAGGTTTGCTGCCATAATTATTACAAAAACCAAGGTTTTTTTACATAAATGGTTGACTCTCAACCAAATGAAGCTAAATACCAAGTTTCATCCAAAAAATATTGGTTAATAAGTGAAATATTGACACATCCTTATTCTCCATAAGATTAACATTGGAGCCCCAAAATACAATGTACTGTCTTAAGACTTTTTGATATCTCGGTAACCAATGGAGATAGAGCAAAGCTTCAAATACCAAATTGTGTGTTTTTTTAGCTAAATCCTGGTGTAAAAATAAAAATTTAAAGTTTTTTAAAATTACAAATTAAAAATGCAAAAAAATCCAATTTTGAGGTAGAATCCCCCCCCCTCACCAAAAACTATCCCTTCCGGTAGGTCGATGTATCTGGTTTACGAACTCATCCAAATAAAGAAAGCATTACACATCTCTACCAAGCTCGGTCTCGATCGGGCCGTTTTACGAGAGTTATCGTGTCTAGGGTCACATACATACATATATATATATTCCCTATGGGAAATTCGCTAAAAAAAAAATGTTTAAAGGAATTTTACCTGAATGGAAAAAGCATCCCGGTCATTCATGGCTATTTAGCTTTGTACCCAGTTAGCCGAGTCGTTTATAAATACGAGTGTCGCCGCACAAGCTCGCCTCACCGCCGGGTGAAAACCTCTTTAATGGCATCTTTTATAGCTCGAAATAATCAAATTTATTGTTGACCGAGACATTCCGGGCTCGTAATGATTATTGGTTGAATTCCGATCTCCTAAAAGCTATCATCGCCTCTTCGGCACCTTATACAGCGCGGACGCTGCTTTTTCACTTCAAAAGAAAGTTTGTTAAGTGAACTAGTAATGGAGTAAAACCTTTATAAAATAAATATTCAGTTCCTGGCCGATTACTTAGCTCTTAGTAGGTCAAGAAATATATTTTGGAAAATATTTGTCGAAATAATAACGTTAGGGTTACTTTAAAAAGTTCTAGATAGATTCTATGTTTAAATCAGCAAAGAAGATGTAGAAAAATTTGGTTGGTAGGACAAAAACTGAATAAATGGTGTTCACCGTGCAAGCCCCTCTAGAACATAAAAGTTTAACAGTTACTGATTGAACAAATACTCTACCATTTATAACCAAGAATCAATATGAAACTATAGTCGCGGCCACGAAATCACGCGGGTGAATGATTTTGCAACGTTGCCAAATTACTAGTGCTTTTTAATTTCATCATATGGTTTATATTTATGTCAATGTTTTTATCTGTTGTATTAAGCCGCGTCCGCACTGGCCGAACATGTTCGCCGAACAAAATTCATCGGAACATTTGTTTTTTCGTTGCTAACCTTTTAGAATGTAAATCATATGGCCGGTAATTGTTCGTTAGGAATGTTTGTTGATTTTTTTGTGTTCGCCGAACGAGTTCGCATCGAATGTTCGGGTAGGGCGGACGCGGCTTTAGATGATAGTTATTTTGATCATTTTTATAGAATGTACATTTAACACACGGTCTAGGCAACGCTGGATGATCAGTGTTGCCAGTTTATGCATCAAAGTAAGCAATTTTGGACAATCTTTTTCATCTTTTGGTTCCATGTGACAACATCGCATTTTCAATCACCCTCCTGATTTCGTGGCCGCTACTATGTAAACATGTTTTCTTCAAAAATGTGTTTCAAATAACTCATTTCTATGTAGAGTGTGTTTTCTGTCAATCTTATGGTACATATAAGATAGTAAGATGATGTTCCTGTCGATACTATAGATGTGTGTATCTTGTAGGGAGTATCACGCCTGAGTGGAAGACAGGTCGGCAGCCGGTGAAGTGTTTGATTATAGAGACCTCCCAGTTGCAACGCTGGATATGTTATTATCAAGATTTATCTCAATCTATAATGATCCGTGTAAAGTGAATACTGAATAGGGTGTTGAGTGATTATAAGGATAGGCTACTCTAGTTGCCTATCGGAACTTGTACACATGCCCGAAAATATTTTCCCTTTTTGCAACAAAATACAAAAAAAATTAACCACTCTGTTTTTTGATTGGGAATATTTTTTAGCACTCCGTAAATACCGCTGAGTTGATTCTCTTGACGAAATAATACATAGTGACGCCATAAAAATTATTTGTTTAAAAAAAGGACCGTAACTAAAACTTTAGTGCTCACTCTGGTATTTTCACTGAAGATAATGTTTTTTTAAGGTGTGTAAATATTATTAACCACTCAAATGATCACAGGAAAATTGTAATACTGCCTGGTTAAAATATTTGAGTTACTAATATTTATAAATTATTTTAATTTAATTCTAAATTATAAAACAGCATTTATAATACACAAACCTCTAACAATATTTACTGTACATAAGTATATTTTTATTTGCTATTTCTACGTACTTTATAAATTATGTTACCATTATCATACAGTACCTAATGTCTAAGCTCCCGAGACATTTTACACTCCATCCACTTTTCATTATCCTCCCTAATATGGAGCCGTGTTCCTCCAGTTGCTATAATTTCCAAGTGAATTCACAGCGTTTACGATAATTGGTGGCATTTCGTGACAAGCCTGACGATTAATCTGACAGACTGTTCGGTTTCATAACTGCCTTATCTGACCTTCCTTCTAATATATAGGTAAAATATAGAAAACATCGTTTTTCAAGGTTATTTACCCAAAGATATTCACACAAATTGTCCATATACAACACACGCACTCATGCAAAATTCATTACTGAGCTTCAGTTTGTGTTTACTTTGTTTTAAGCTTAGTTTTGCTTCTAACTAAAATACCTATAGTTAATACCAATAAATCTAAAATTTTAGCATTCTAGAACAACTAATTGGTACCATTGAGTGAGTAGTTTAAATTTATGTATAAACACCAGTAAAAAAATATCTAAGGTTAAATCTAGAATCCAAAGCCAAAAGCCTTATTTTACTTAAGTCCATCGGAAGATAATGAAACCTATTTTACAGTAAAATCAATTTAGATTTTTGGCTGTTACTTTATTATTATTTTTTATTTATAGCCAACAAAGAAATAAATTTTTATGGGACACCTTTTTTCCGAGTAAAATGAAAATTTTTCCATTAATAACATCATCCACGTCCCACCATTCTTTTAGCAATGGTAATTCCTAATTCGACTTACAAAACCTGGATTTAAAATTTCTCCCTCCCCACTTTCCCGGAATGGGACCACCACCGGGGTTGACGTCATCTAGTTTCAAAGTCTCCAAAGTGTCCCAAACAACATTCATATTCAAATTCCGTCGTTGGTTATGCATGCTCAAACCATTTTAGTCTCCGGATTGTATGGAGTCTGGAAATGTAACCAATCCACTCGCGACATGTAATCCCCAAGTTTCCAGCTAGTTATTTCCCTCGCAAGGATGGAAATGCTTGTCGACTTCGTTCAGTAATTGCTACATTCAATTCCAATTAGCCCCAGTCGGTTATCTAGGCTATCTTGTATATAGGACGACCTCCTGATACAATATCGCTACAGTAAAAATCCTCTCACAGTTGCCTCGTCGATTCATTTGAATAAAGAACCAGAGCTACATAGGTTGGTTGGTGTGTTGCGTAATCGAATTGCGTACAATGTTTTCTGATGCTTCGGGTTTATTTTTGTGTAGTTCATTTGTCAATCAAAGTTTCCAAAACTCGAATTTAAATTCATATGTAAACCTGTAACTATTTTGGAAGCCTGGTTTTTCTAAACTGGGTATTGAAAATCAAATCATAAATTTTAATGAGAAATTGACACCCCAGCTTAAAATCACGTGTAACATAAAAATGACAGAAATAATGTTTATTTATAAGTAAAAAATGTTATACTTAAATAAGGGTTCCATAACAAAATATTTTAAATTTTATATTTGCCTTGAAGTCTACCTAAAGTCTACTTAAACTACCTAAGGTAAAATTATTTTATGGTATTGGTCATTCCCCTTCTCACCCACCCCCCCCCCCCTACAAAAAAAAAAAATTATAAATATTTTTTGAAATTCGTACTCTTTGTATAGTTACGATTGTGATAAATAATAGTTGTATTCTAATGAAGAATAGTGAAATTCGTAATGACTTATAAGTTACAAAGTTATACAATCATGCGCTTACATACAACGAAGAGCTCATTTGAGGCACCGAGATGCAAAGGGGTGTAAGTGACAAAATTTAAAAATCGCAGATGACCAGTGAAAGTTATAGCGGAAACAGCGTTTTATTTGGTGGTAAAGAGATGCAAGTGCTAGCCTTGACATGTGCTGACATCTAGCGGCGTAAAGAAAAACTACTAACTGAACGCTTCATTTTGTTTGGTGGCAGAGGGGGTTAGGTGCACTTACACCTGTTTGTTTCTATTGTAAATGCCAACAAAATATGCATATTCTTTAGTTGCAAAGGGGTGTAAGTAACATGTTTGGAAGTAAAAGGGTGTAAGTGAAGCAGGGCAAATAAAAAAAAAATTACCATGCCAACAATTTAAATCACAATTATTCCAAACTGCATATTTAAACAAACAAATGAATGCCAAAGTTAAGTGTGTAAATAGCATTTTCATAAGACATACGTAGAATTTACAATAAGACTTGAACTTTGAATTCGTTTTACACAAAATCTTACTTTGGTCACTTGCACCCCTTTGCATCTCGGTGCCTCATTTCTCGTTACCTTATTGATGCGACAGAGGTCTAGGTATGAGTGGGGGTCTACATATTAAACTACAGTAGAAAATAAACTAACTCTGAAGAAACTCTGTTTTGACTAATCTCGGAAACAATTATGATTCAAACACAATTTCATATGTTATTATTTACTCTAATACTACGCAAGAATGATAACTTTAACCAATAAATTAACACGGTCTAATTTTTTTTTTTAAATCTCATCAAATTTTTTGCATCTCAAGTGTAAAATCACTAGGAGGTGAAGAAGCTGCACAGCTATACAAAATGTCGGATGCGCGTCACTGTTGTGTTGTTCTCAGTCTTGTTTGATCGTACTAGGCCTATCATTTTAGCAATCTAGATACTCCGAAAAAGGCAAACCAATAAGAAACAACTGGTACAGTTACATTAGTTATTATATATAAGAGGCCGGTAAAATTCCCTTATTATAGGTAACTACCATAATTTCTTTAAACCGGTAGCTCAATGATTTTTTCTCCCAATGTGATGGTTTGAAGAGACAGGTTCCTTACTTTATTTATAAAAAGTTTGCCTACAAAATAAAATGTATTTACTATTTTTGTGCGTTTTTCTATATATTATCTAATGTCTCCTTAAAATAATGAACTGAGTAGGCAGGTACCAATGTTACTTGCCTTGCATGTGCATATTTTACTATCGGCTGTATTTAAGAGTAAAGTAAGATTATCAATAGATTTGCTCCCTAGACTTGCTGTTCATCATGCGGTGCGTAAGCTATTAAGATATTTAATTCAAGATAGCCTCGATTGTACATAATTTCGCTCCAATAACTGTAGAGTTATGGCAGTTTATCTACTAATGACTGCAAGCCGCCAAAGAACCAATTTGCCAAGTAATATAATTCGTGTGTTAAATAAACACAACTGAATCATACTTTCTAATTCGTAAAAGCACATTAACATACTGTAATTTATTTTAATTTGCCATAAAATCTTTGCAAGAACTACACAGATGTGCGATTGACACTAGTCTAATTATTGAACAAGAGTAGAGAAGTGTTTCATCTTACTTTTATACTAACGCCGATTAGTTTTTAAGTTTATCATGCAAACGTGGATAGTCGAAACAATATTATATCTGTAATATACTGCATAATTGGTTATTAGACGCGGTTTTAATTTTAAAAGCGATAATCCAAGTTTAAGTCAGTAATATTATCACATTATTATAAAATGTTTTAAATTAGAAACAGGCACATATATAAACATGAAAGGGGATTAATAACTTTCATAATACTGTTTTAAAAAAGTCATCACTTAACGTGTGGAACATATTAGAGCCTAACTAAAACTAGTATACATATCTTCTGTCGAGCAGCTAAAAATGTTAAAATTACAACATTTTTCGCCATGCTTACAGCTTACCAAGTGACACAAGAACATTCATCCATCAACGGATTAGTTAAAGTTTAAAACAAACTATACTTGACCGAACATATTTCACAATGTCGCGTGTTTCAATCTTTGACGAATCCTTCGACAGATAGTAAAAGTTACTGTGTTACTTGATATTGCAGTATTTACGTCAAAACATGATGTGATTTTATCCAAAGACAATTTAAACGACTCAACAGAAGGTAGGGTAAGCACTAGTTTAGTATTTAATAGCATTTCAGGGACTAATGCAATGGATTTTAACCTTTATTTAATATGTTAAACCTTCAATGAAATGTTAGAGGTTTATTAGACTCAATGTCAACTTATATTCGCCACAGCAAACATCAACAACTTGATCTCCTCCGAGGTTACTTAATTTTATTTGAAATATTATGCATTTAATTCAAAATAATTGTATGTTTTTTATGGTGCGACGATGATTTATTATTGCCTCCTCGTAATTGACGAATACTTCGACAGATATTAAGCTACTGTGTCACTTGATATTGCAGTATTTACGTCAAAACATGTCGTGGTTTTATCCAAAGAAAATTTAAACTATTCGACAGAAGGTAGTGTAAGCAATATTTTAGTATTTAATAGCATTTCAGGGACTAATGCTAGGGGTTTTATGATTTATTTAATAAGTATTTCATGTTGAATTTTTAATGAAAAGTTAGAGTTTTATTTGATTCTGTGTCATTTTATATTCGTCATAGTAATCATCAATAACGTTTTTCCTCCAAGGTTACTTCTTTTTAAACACCACGAATTTTATTCGAAATAATTGATTTTTTTCAAATCGTGCGAAGATTATTTATTGTTTCCTCCTCGTAATTTCCATAGATGTCACAATAAGTTTTTCGCACACTAATATGCCTTTTTTGGGACCACCGAACCATCAACCACATCAAACATTAAAATATGTAACATTTTCTAAAATTCTACAACAGTCAACAACACTGAACCTATCAAATTGTCTTTTTTTTGTTCAAAGCAGGTTAATCCTGTGCAAAAGATTAAGCAAGCGGGATTTCTTTGATTGCGAATTTGTTAATCTCCAAAGATCGTGGCCAGTCCGGTTTTCATCGTCGCTAAATGTTGGTTCTCTGTTATTCAGAACCAAATCGGATTAGTTTTTTAGACCGCCGCCGCCGCCGCGGACCCGACCGACAGCTGCTTTGCAAGTCAATTGAATAATCGCTGCCTTTGTTTATCACTACAAATTGGCCAAGATCTCCGCCATAAACTAAGTCGATTTACTGTCCTTGATTGTAGACTCAGAAATGTCCGTCTCAATTTGTGCCACGTCACATTTTGAGTATTAGGGCTATCAGATGTTTTATTGAAAGACGTATTTTGGATATTGACCTCCTATAGTTTTATTAGTGTTGTGGGAAAGAAAAATAATTTGAATAGCATTGTTCAAACACTTGACAAAGTGAATACTATCAATAAGAAAGTAAAGTATATATTTTGTGCAGATTTTCTTAAGAGTCGATATGCTAAAAAGCTTTATTTTGGGGAGGGGGGGGGAGATAAAAAAATGAACACACTCAAATGACGGTACTAGTATATCTAAATAACTAATTAAAGAGTAAATTCAAATTAATTTGATTTTTAAATAACTTTTTCAATGGCCTTGATACTCTTTTCAAATTTTACAATTAAAAATTAACTAACGCCATGCCAGTCTAAATTGTACAATTTTTATTTAAGACCTTCTTTTAATTATTTGTGTTACATAAATATTAGGGGTTTTCTCTTCATTGATACGTATCATTTCATTAGATGTGCTATTCCTTAGTGCAAAAAAGTTACAATGATAAAATATTTTTACAACCATTGGTCTTTTTTCATTGGAAGTTAGGTATTTGAAATTGTCGGGTATGAATTTATCCAGTTCGTTCAATTTATTGTATTATTGTGTTGTTAAAAAAATTATATTCAGGTTGAAGCAAGAAAAGGCTGTCAGCATTTGATTGAATAAAAGTTATGTGTGTAAGCAAAGATCAAACCGAGTTTAAATATTCTAATATACGAATGAGATATGACAAAAAAATTTTAAATAAAGTCAAGGAATTTTAAATTAAAGAAGGTGAGTATGAATATTTCCCTACACTATTAGTGTAATTGTTTTATTTAGATTTTAAATCTAAGATTAAAGTATATATTTTAAGTATAGTTTTCTTTGTGCCGTGCAATGGAATCCAAAAAGCCCTCACGTCGAGGGATGGCGTGTGACGGTTGGTGGCGTGTTAGTCATCACATCTAATTTCCACCTCACGAGGTCTGCTTTTCTTCCGTAATGACTATAATCATCGTGCCAGCCACCGTTCTGTAGAACTTCTTGTGGCGGCGACGGGCCAAGATTTCAACACCGAGAGGAAACACCGTCTTGTGACTATCTCACCTGACCTACACGTACCGCGTAAAGGGTTACGCTGTAAGATGGCATGAATCTTGTGAGAGATATCCTAGTGGCCAAACACATCTCGCAATGTGACGTCATTGGTGGTTATGAGTCAAGTGGCTCTATCAACTGAAATAACTCACCATGTGGCAGCCAGTGTTGTAGTCCGTCGAAATGTGTTACGATAGAGCCCAAAACACTCCTTTTCGTCAATCGTTTTATACAAATTCCATAAAGAGAGTTGAAAGTGAGTCGTCAGTTTGGTTTGGTTTGATTAGCATAATATTGGTTCATTAACACACTTTAAAAGTAAGACTTCATCATAATATAGTCAACTCTGAAAACTAACTAATCACGCACACGGTATGTCTAGTAGTGACAGAGCTAGAACAACGAGGGAGTGATCTTGAACGACATTGCTACTGTTTAATTCAACGCAATGTTGTCAAACAAGAAATAACAAAGATAATTGAACAAGAGTGACATATATACTATCTTGACAACCTAGACAGACCAAACCGTGGCTACTTTGGGCAAAAAACATTCACACAACTACAATGATTTTAAAATACAGTAGGCCCTATATGCCTTTAGAGTATGGTTCGAAATTTATGGACCATAAAAATTAAATAATTCGAATAATTAAAATAAATTTATACCTGACAGTTGTTTTAGGTTAGGTTGTTAGAGTCACAAAACTATTCATTTTTACAAAGCAAAAAGCAATATTTCTCAAACGTGGTTTGCCCTAAAGTTACAATATATTTTTACGTCAGGCCAGTTTTCATTACTGTCCCTAATAAGGAACCGTGTACCGCCAGTTACTGTAATTTCCCAAGCAAATTCACGGCGTTTACAATAATTGGTGGCAATTTGTGACAAGACTGAGATTAATCTAATAGACAACTGCGCATGCCCCGCAGGCCTGCCCTATTTGTCGCACTCTATACAACTTGCATGAGGTTGCTGCCGCCGCCGGGACCGATCTACGAAGTATGGAAAATAAGGAAAAGTCGTTCCTGCAAAAGTGTTGCTGTTTTGTAGTCAATTGAAAATTTAGGGGTTTTATATGTATCCTTAATTGACCTTTTTACTAACTCTGTTATTTAAGACAAAATTTTTAAACCTAAATCAGTATAGGCATTGACTATGTTCACTAACGTGAGTAGACTTTTCATAGCATAGGCGTGTTTCAAACCAATACACGATAGCGCGATCTTCAGTGGCGTATATGGAAGTACAAGAGTCATATGATAGGCAAATCAGTGCTACCACTCTTCTAAATCAAGGGTTAAACACTTTGTAATGGAGTTTTTTTTTTTTTTTTTTTTTTTTTTTTTTTGTTTATGTTGTGATGAATTTTTTTACAGCACTGAAAATCCAGCTGAATAATAACAACAAGCATGGCAGCGACTCTGGCGCCGCGTACACTAAACTTCCAAATTTTCGCCTCAAACTAAATGCATTGGATGAGAGGTCTATTCACGTTAGTGCACATAGTCAATGGTATAGGCCTAATGTCATATAAAGTTTTATTAAAAGAAAGAAGTTTTTTTAATGGTAATTGGACAAATTTAGAAATTGTTGGACTAGTACTGCAATTTACATTTCAACTGATGACACACATTTCAAAACAGAATAATTTGTTTTGATGTTGCAGTTGTATAATTCAAAATCAGTTGCTTTGAGAAGATAACAATTTGAATAAGCCTTGAAATAACAGTAATACAATACCATTAGCTGGTGAAAAGGGTTTGATAGCACTACTATAAACTGTATTTTAATACAACAATTTGACACAATCTTTTAATAAGTACCTATTTCAAGTTAAACACTAGAGTTTCCTTAAAATTTGAAAGTGTGTTAACGCATAATTCAGAATAAACTTTTACATCATGTTTACAGTGACATTGACGGATAGTATTTATTTTAAGATTTATTCTAAATTAGATACAAATGTCAGACGTACTATCTTGAACTTCAGCAATGTGCATGTGATAAATTTATCAAACCTCCTACACCTAACATATAGTTAGACGCAAGAGTTGTTCCGCTAGTGCTGTGAATCATTGTAATGGGACAGCTTCAGATTTACAGACCGCATATGTCGCTGATACAACACATATGTGTGCTGTATTCCAACATATATTTCCGCTTCAGCCATCTTGTTTTGTACATAGTTTTGAAAATAATTCTGTAACTAATTTATGAATAGAGAGTTTTTGCACAAACGATAAACGCTAAACGCTATTAAAATAATGACGGATTTTGGTACTTTTTCTGTTTAAAGGTACAAAAGCTCGTTAAAACGAGAGCAATAGTAACCATTAGACACCATTCATACAGTTAAACTATTCTGTGTAACGTAATATACGTCCAATTTAAAAATAGCGTTTAGCGTTTACCGTAAGATTTGCCATATGTTGCAAAAACTCTCTAATATGATGAGGTGGCCCGTGCGCAAATTGCGCATTTCATTATTAGTACCAGGTTAACCGAGCCTTGCTCGTTGGTTTTAATTCAGTTTTGATATAGTGTCATTAGAGCTATTAAATTTCCCCCAACAACCAACTATACCTCTTCACAGTTAACAGCTGTTTCAAAAAGTCTGCTTAATATTAATGTTCCTTTATTTTTGTATACCTTTCGTTGTTATTTCGTTACCAAAATAGCAACCCATAAGACCAATGTTAAAAATTACGATTTTTAATCTTAAATTCTTACAAAATTCGATTTTTCCTGGGATGGAGGCCTTTTCTAAACTTATTTTTGGGCCAATACACTTTTAATTGCCAAGTTTAAGCAAAATCTGACAGCTAGATTTCGAGATCGTGGAACACACATCCCTTCAGACATTCCTCGTATTATAGTATAGGATATGAGATAAACTAACCTAAAGCACAGGTATGTTGGTTATGAAGTGACAGGGATCAATTTTTGTTTACTATCTGGCTTTGAAATTCATCTAAAGGTAAGTTTAATCAGCTGTTAAATTACAATTCACATTGAAGATCTTGTAATAAAGTTGGTCAACATTTTAAAGCGTCCTCTAGAAATAAATCGATGGCCAGGAGGCGAAGCCCGAAACGATATGACCTTTTTAATTAATATTCGCCCACGCGCTATATCCTAAGCTTTAAAATGACACCTCAATCTTAGGTTCATTAGGTCGAAAGAAAAAGGGACGTAACACACGAAATCCTTATATAGAAATAAGAAGATTTGAATTATAACTACCCCGATAGAGATAGCCTAACTTGTCTACGGTTATAGATTATGTTCTGGGTGTATACTCTGTCAATTAATTAAGAAAACTGAACATTTATTGAACAGTTTGTAACTAGGCCTAAATACAAAAAAAAAAAAAAAACTATTAAATTTTTGTAACACGAACCAAGACCTCCGTAGTTACGTGGGAGTCTCCAAGATTTTATCTCATCTCTTTCCCCTAATAAAATTACCTAAAAAATAGGTATATTAATTTTATAAACTACAAGAAGAGATTAACACGAAATTGAATATAATATCGTTAAAAAATCGTTCCTCCTCAACACTGTAAACAAATGAATCACTGGCAACAATCACCTTATCGTAAAGAACCTTATAGTGGGCGGGTCTAACATGTTAGATGTTATAACTCTATAAGCCACTAATTGAAAAATCAAGATTCAAATTACAACGCCTTCTTTGTAACGGCTCGGGAACAGCCTCTTGGGCCCTCCCAGTGATAACATTAACTGACTGATAACAGACAGAAACGATTTATATGCAAATTTGTTTAAATTATTTTTATTAATAATAAAGCCAAGAAGCCTCAGGCTTCATGGTGCCTTTGCACCACAGTCCTAAGGATATATTTTAATGGAATTAGTTTTCAGTTTTAAATAACAAAATTGTGTGGCAATGCGATAACACCCTCTCCCCCAATACAATAACCATCATTCTGTCCTTACAACAGTGCAGTTTGGTCTTTAAAAGCCTGCAGCTGCGATAATCTCGACAGAGGTTAATTGATCTGAATTCAAGCCAATGGACAAAAAAAATTAATTTCTTCTATGATTTGTAAACGTTACTACTCATAAAGAACACTTAAGCGTCTTAGAAGGAAACCATATTGTAATTGTAGGATAATGAAGTAATAATGAACAAATTTTCAACATTAAAGTACAATGGATTTTTTAATCATGGTAATAATAAAATGTTTTATTGCCATAACAATTAATTGCATCTCCATTAAAAAATTTTGTTATATACAACGATTTTCGTAAATATAAATTGTTTCATTCGTCATGTTTAATTTTTACTTTATATTTTTATTTATCTACCGTATTCATTTTTGGAAATAATGATACATAATTTTAGTTTTCCCATGATTAACTTGTACTTTTTCTTCTTCTAAATAATCATCAATTGTATAAAACGTTTTCTCGAGAGGCTAAGACTTGAATTTGGACTTTAAAATGTTGGAATCGTTAAAAAAGATTTTTAAATTGGTATAAACCAAGTCCAAAAGTAGCATTGTACCTACAATAATCTTAAACTTACTGGGTCTCATTACACGTTCTTTTCCTGGTCCTGAATCCGTTTACTTTTTATGAAAAATAAAACCGAAGAAATGTTAGGCCTGCGTGAGGAATTATGACTAAACCTTTCATAAAAAAGACAATATGATTTCTATAAGATCTCTAAAGATGAGTCACCCACGTGGACACATGAATTCAGTGGAGTATAACTTGTGATGTGGTAAAATCTAGGATAGCCTTTTATTTGGCTGCAATCATTAAACTACGGCTATATTTCAACTGACTTAGGCTACACTCATTGAATTGTGTTGTATTTGAAAAAGAATTTTTATGAAGAATCTTATAGATGTTTCCTCAATTTAAACTAGTGTTGTATTGAGTTAAACGTAAGTTTCTCTTAGTTATTAAATGTTTTAGTGATCAACATCAGTTTAGATTGGCGAAATATTGATTTTTACAGTATAGCTTCTGTAGTATAGAATTGCTTTCTTACATATTAGACAACAATATTAGATGACATATGGACTAGATGATTGTGCGTGAAAATCAAGTCGAAGTTAGCTACATCAAATTTATCTCCCTCACCCTCCCCCAAAGCAACTAAATATTAGATTTCAGAATAATTCTGACATAATTATTATGTTAAAACAAAAATTAAATTAATATATTTCTTATACTTTGAAAATAATAAATGCCTTCATATCTACAGTTGTATGATCCAGACAATTGTAAAAGTCTATGAGACTCAGTCGTGAAAGGTCAAATGTCCCAGATAGGTCAACGGATGAATGTAAAGGTCAATCAATATGTTGTAAAATTAACTCAACTATTGGCTGACAACTATTATTGCTGTATGCTTTTACTTTTACCTCACAGCAATTTATGTCATTTTGTTAATATCACAAGTCATCAAAGAAAAACACTCCACAAACAAGTGTAATAAAGAAAAAATAAGGATTACAAGTAGTGTGGTTTGGTCACACCTAGACCGGAAGTAGCAGCTGCCCGGGAGCAGTTGCCCGGGCAGCTGGCGCCAGCTGCCATGCCATATAGCTTCCGGTGGGGGTTAGAGGGTATATATGAGATGTTGTAGTTATATGTTATGCCATATAGGTTGGGGTGGAGATGGCGATAGTGTTGGCGTTAGGGTGAAGTGAATTTGCGCATAAAGTGGGGTTGAACTAAAAGTGCGCATAAATTAAAAGTTAGTTTAAAATTGAAATTCGTCGGTGTTAACGAAACTCTAACAGTTGAACAAAAATTAAGAGTTAGTTGAAAATTGAAATTCAAACTTATAACTGGGATGTGGAAAATATGTCAAGGTCATCCAGAGTAAGTTTTTAAAAATTCTATCCAACTATCACCAGAAATAGTTTTAAGTTGAAGTAGTTGGTGATAGCGGGATAATTGATTCGTGCCATGGGAGAGGTGTTTATCGTTTGAAAGTTGGCGATCGAATGAGAAGCGCCGCCTAGGGAGAGGGCTTATAAAACGGCAACCTTCCCCCACCACCCCTTCCCCCACTCCTTTAGACCAATAACCGGTCGCCGACTCTATGTGTTGAAACTGAACTAGACATGGCGGCCGCCATGGATAATTCTAACCTCAAATCTTAGCTCAGCTGTAGAGAATAGAGGAGTATAAAGTAGGAATTGTGGTGAGAGCACTTACATAAGGAATAGTGGGGGTAAAATAAAAAAACTTGTTGAACACAGTCGATAGGTGTAACAAGTTCAAAATTGTTGAAGTGTAACATATAACGCAAGATGTCATGAATAATACTATCATCAACATTAACCCGCGAATTTGTTGAAGAGTATAATGGGTTAAAACTGTACCGCTTTCTTACTTTACTTAAATTAGTTTTAGACTTTGAAACTGAAAGTTTAGAATTATTTTGTAATATGTGTTGTGTTCGCAACAGTTTCAATTTTAAACTCTGCGCAACCATTACAGGAGGTGTGTTATATGTTGAAGTCAAAAGAAGACTGAGAAATAAAATATGTTATAAAGAAATAAATGAAACAGAATGTCATGTACTAACAAAATAGAGTTATAGGTTAGAATTAACTAAACAATATGTAGTAATGAAACACTATGTGGTAAGGTTAGAAGTAAATGAACGTAAATAATGTAGTAGCTATAACGATGCAATCAACATGAAAGCCAGTAAGTTAATGGTCGCGGCGCAAATGAGCAGTCTAGTTTTATAGACCAGCAGCGGCCCACTTCCCCGGGCAGATGCCCGAGCCCACTACCTGGTTTTTATAGCCTTACCAATTACTCCGGGCAGCTGGCCGCTGATGACCGACTTTCACCTGAGTAGTAAGAGTAGTAGGGGGTTTTGGGGCAATGACCGGAAAGGTCAATGACCCCCCCCCCTCCCCCCCCCCCGAAAAAATGGAGCCCCCCCGAAAAAATGGAGCCCCCCCCCCCGAAAAAATGGAGCCCCCCCCCTTCCCCCACTCCTTCCCCCACTCCTCTGGGTCAATGGCCGGTCACCACCTTTCCCTACTCCTTCTAGGCCAATAACCGGTCACCACCGGTTGCTGACTCTATGTGGTGAAACCAGACTAAACATGGCAGCTGCCATGGATAATTCTAACCTCAAACCTGCTGCGCATGCAACGAGTTCTCCGGATCGAAATCAGTCTATGCTATGCGCATGCGCCTAGTCCTGTATTACTCACTTTAGCGCTACTGCACATGGATAATTCTAACCTCAAACCTTGGTTTTGTGTTGTTGCGCATGCGCCGCTCCCCACTCCTTTGCCTTCCTTTTACACTGCTGCGAACTGGACTGGATTGAACACTGTACTGGAGTGAAACAACTTCCCCCACTACTCGAGAATCCGAGGAGCAATACGAGCCTGATCTTAGCGTCAGTCGTCAACAAACTTTCATAGCGAAAGGTTGTTGGCGACTCAGCAAGAGGTTTCAAATATATAGTAGGCCTATATATATATTTGAACTTCTTCTACTACGTTGCGTTTTTTAATGCAATGTGGTATGTGTGTGTGTGTTTAGTTTTAAGTTGTATTTAATTTAAGAAATAATTTGCGCATTGCGATGTTAGTTATAAGTTGGGTTTAGCATTAAGGTGTATTAATTTTAAGAGGTGTTTAGCATTAAGGTGTATTAATTTTAAGAGGTTTTTAGCATTAAGGTGTATTAATTTTAAGAATAATGATGGTATTTGGTTGTGTTGAATTATTTGGTTTTTTAATAATGATGTGTTGTTAGTTTTAAGTGTTGGTACTACTAATTAATGTTGTTTTGCCTTACAGCTAGATGTTAGGGGGTAGATTAATTGTAAATTCAGAAGTTCCGTTGAACTTCACTTAGAAGGGGTGGGACATCCGCAAATTGCGGACTAGGTTTTTGCATTTTGTTTAGGAATATGATTGGGTGGGATTAGTTGGGTGGGTGTTAGAGTTGCGTTTCTGCATTAACTGTTCCAGTTTCCCTTGGAATTCACGGTTACGGTAGACCCGGACCGGACCGTTACGGTAGACCCGGACGGTCCAAACAAAATTGCGTCGATGTCCCTTGCAGAACGTAACTAGTGGGTTGGGAGTGGGAACCGTTAGGCAAACAGGGTGGTGGGAACAGTATTACTGTTCCCATCACCTTGGATCATTATAAATCTTGAATGACCTTGACCCACTTTCGGAAGGGTCAATGACCCCCCCCCCGAAAAAATGGAGCCCCCCCCCGAAAAAATGGAGCCCCCCCCCCGAAAAAATGGAGCCCCCCCCCGAAAAAATGGAGCCCCCCCCTTCCTTTCCCCCACTCCTACCCCTACTCCTTCCCCCACTACTCCGGGTGAATGACCGGTCATGACCTGAAAAATTAAAATGGCTATAACTTGATAATGGATTGACGGATTTGGACAAGCGATACATCATTGAAAAGGTCTATGTAAGACAAACATTTTAGTAAAAGAAGAATGTGGTTATCTTATTTTAGTCAAAAGTTATGCGAATTATTCAAAATAAATACCTTCTCTTTCCCCTTTTCTCCCACCTCCCAGGTCAATAATCAGTCTCTGCCAGCTGCTACCCCTCTCATTTGCATATTGTTATAAAAGACGCACCGACTGCGGCTAACATTTCATTCTGATTCCAGACGTTACGCTGCGAACTTGGAGCCACAACCATGTCATCTCTGCCAACTACAACTTCTACTTCAACTTCTACTTCAACTTCTACTTCTACTTCAACTTCTACTACGGCTGTTACTGCACCTAAAAAAACTCTTCGTCTGAAAAATCCTCCTGACTGGTACAAGAAGGGACTTGGATCCCAACCTTCAACTTCTGGCACTATTCTTCCGCCTACCAAGACTTCTAAACTTCGAAGCATTTTTTCACCACCTTCTACTTCGCTTTCAAACGACTCTACACCGCCATCAACCATCATGCTGCCTCCACAGAAGCCAGCTCCCCGTCCTAATACCCCTTCATTTGAAACTTTGCTTCATCATCTTAGTACACCTGTCATTCCACTGTCACCATTACCTCCTACCCCACCACTTACTATGCTTGAAGACCACACCTATTATAAAACTAAATCCACTAAGCCTACTCCCAAACCTGCTCCTAAGCCTGCTCCTTCAGAGCAATTTCAATTATTACAAGAAGAGCGTCGTAGGGCATTTAGCCGTCCCACTACTTGCCCTGAAGTGCTTACCAGGGGAATTAAGAAAGGATCAGCTTGTGGGAGGAAATGTGTTAAAAACGAAAGTTTTTGCCGTGTACATGTCGTGAAACATCTTTCTGGACCACAACTGACAGAAACCCCCACCGTTGAAGACGATCCTGAAATAATATCCGTCAGAGGAGAGAGGCTTAAGAAAGGTTTGAAATATTTTTTTCTAAGTGTTGTTGACCACCAACACATTTTGGCAAAATGTAACGGCTTAAAATATAAAATTAGAGTTTGTGAGAATTTGTGTAAAGAGAAGAGATTTAACAATTTAGATTCTCAAGACTTTCTCCTCAGGGATAAAAAGGATCGTATTACAAGGTGGGGGCGTAAACAGTAAATTCACTTAGTTTTTTTCCAAATTGTTGCTTAAAAAAATAATGGGGGAGAAACACAATGCGTTATAGCGTTGTGTTTCTCCCCCATTATTTTTTAACACTCTAAGTCTCGTGACCTACTTCCATCCAAGTAGTATGAAAAGTACTTCCCCCCACTCCTTTGGGTCGATGACTGGTCACGGTCAGCTCCTATCCCTCATTTGCATACTATTATAAAAGCCCAGCAAGCGTTGGTCACCCCTTCATTTTTCTTCTACACGCCGCTCTTGTCGTTTCGTCTCTGCTGTTTACAATATTTCTTGCTTCAATATGCCTCCTCATCTGAATGAAAATTTTAATTCTTCCGAAATTTCTGATGTTTTTGAACAATCTGAAGACACTTTAAGTAACAACAGTGAAAGTGAAGATGATGAGGAGGATGATGATTATACTGTTGAACTTAGTGAAGAACGTAAAGTTATAGCAATTGATCCACAATTTCCATTTGATACAATAGAAAAGTTTATGGCTGAAGCTAATAAATGGTTGGACTCAGGATGTTATGTACGAATTCACTCTTTTATATTGTATGGTGATAGTCATTCTTTCCTTGTCACACCAAATGACAGAGACCGCATGTTGCAGTGGGCACAATCTATGATGGAGTGTTATGAACAAGGTGTGGACACTGGCGGCTATTTTCTTGCACAACTAGTGTAATAACAAAATTACCCTTCCCCCACCCTACACCCTATCCCTTTCAAATCCTATAAAGAAGGGGAAAAGGAGTGGGGATTATAAAATGGTGGGGGAATGTGTATAAATGCAGGTTGTTTGAAGAGACTTTTATTATTGTGGCTTTAGCAGAAACAACATGGAGTTTAAATCTTCAGCAAAAATAAGGAACAACATAATAAAGAGAGAAATTCGCAAGAAAGAAAAGATTGAACTTATAAAATTACCACTTCTTCCAAAGACTGAAATTTCCCCTACTGGAAGATGGCCAAAATTAATGATGACTTTAACCGACAAGTCTCGATATGTTGGACACTACTGGATGATACAACAAGCTTTAGACTTAGGATTGAGAATTACAAAAATTAATCGAGTACTACAATTTTCTCAATCTTGTTGGTTAAAACCTTACATCGACAACAACACAAGAAGAAGAGCCACCGCTACATCAAGTTTTCAAAAAGATTTTTTCAAATTAATGAATAACGCAATATTTGGCAAGACTTTGGAAAACAAAAGGAAACATAAGGATATCAAATTGGTAACTGATCCAGTAAAATTGCAGAAATTGGTGCAACAACCAAACTTTGGTTCATCTGTAATTATTAATGAAAATCTAGTTGTTATTTCCATGAACAAGAAGTCAGTTGAAATGGATCGTCCTTTGTATCTTGGAATGTAAATCTTGGATATTTCAAAAACACATATGTACGAGTTTCATTATAAGAAGATGGTTAACTATTATGGAAGAGAGAACATTGGTATTGCATATATGGATACGGATGCACTAATTTACTGGATTAAAACAAATGACATGTATGAAGATCTACGCACCTTTATATATAAAGATGATTTCGACTTTTCCGATTATCCTAAGGATCATCCAAATTACGACTATGACAGAAACAAGAAAGTATTGGGAAAATTTAAAGATGAAACGAATAATGTGCCAATGATGGAAATTGTAGCATTAATGTCCAAACTGTATTCGTTTCAACTGTACATAAATGAGAGGAACGAACATCAAGTCACGAAGAAGGCCAAAGGAATAAAAACTTCTTTTCTTAAGAAGAACGTACAGTTTGAACATTATAAAAGATGTTTGTTTGAAAATGTTGAAACAACTGCAACGTTCAACACTATTAGAAGTTATAATCATCAACTATTTAGTGTCAAACAAACAAAGTGGGCATTAAGCTACAAAGATGACAAGCGCCATATTTTAGAAGATAAAATTAATACTTTACCATTCGGCCACTACTCTCTAAACCCTATCGACCAGTAAACCTATTCTTCGTCCTCTACCTTCTTCCTTTTTCCTTTCCGTAAAGAAGAGGGGACATGGCAAGCCCAATGCCATGTTCCCTCTTTTTTACACTAATATGAAATGGCCTTGACCTATATTCAAACTATATAAATGAGAATAAACTATTCTATGGATCAGTATTTTTACATGCGGTGTACAAGCAGCATCTGAAGATGGAAAGTGTGAAGGACAAGATTGTAAATGAACTACATAAACCAGCAAGAAGAAGATTTCCAAGAAGAAGTACAATCATTAAAGGAATGAATGATCTTTATCAAGCTGATCTCATTGAAATGATACAGCACAGTAAATTAAACAAAGGATTTAAATATATTTAAACAATTATAGACTGTTTTACTAAAATAGCTGACGCTTTACCATTGAAGGATAAGACTGGTAAAAGTGTTACAAAAGCTATGGAAACCACAATACAAAGAAATAAATTTAAAATTAAACATCTACAGACCGATGATGGAAAAGAATATTTTAACAAAGACTTTAGAGCTTTGATGAAGAAATATCAAATAAATCATTATTCTACAAATTCTGAAGTTAAAGCTTCAATAATTGAAAGATTCAATAGAACATTGAAAGGTGCGATGTATAAACAATTTTCAAAACGAGGATCATACGTGTGGTATGACATATTACCACAACTTATAAAACAGTATAACAACAAATATCATCGTACCATTGGAATGAAACCTATCCAGGTAAACAGTGCTAATGCGAAAATTGTATTACAACGCATTAAAAATAATACAACACCGAAATTGGAAAAATTGCAACCAAAGAAGTTCAAGGCCAACGATAAAGTTCGTATAAGCAAATACAAAGGTGTATTTAGTAAAAGATATCTACCAAATTGGACTAATGAAGTATTTACAATTTATAAAGTGCAACCAACTATACCTGAAACCTATTTATTAAAGGATAACAAGGGTGAATTACTTCAAGGTGGATTCTACGGACACGAATTGTTGAAATCAACAGTTGGTGATGTATATCTTGTCGAGAAGATTTTACAAAGGAAAAAGGATATGGTTAAAGTCCGGTGGTTAGGGTTTGATAAAAGTGAAGACTCTTGGATTCCTTCAAAAGACTTAGTATAGTTGTTTAATAGCTCATTGTGTGTTTAACCTTTATACAAGATGGAGATTGTACAACAAAAAGACCGATTTAATATCAATAACATTGATGAATTGACAGTTGACAATGATAAGTTAAATCATGGAAAACATGGTGAATTACTACCAAATACGATAAGATGTCTAATAACTGGTCCTTCAAATTGTGGAAAAACTAATGTTGTTTTTAACCTTATAACTAATCCTAAAGGATTGCGTTTTAATAATATATACATTTTTTCAAAATCATTGCAACAACCAAAATATCAATTATTGGATAAAGTACTTGCAAGTGTACCTGAAGTGAATTTTTACAAGTTTAATGCCAGTGAAACAATTATGCAACCAAATGAAGCAAAACCATTTTCTATTTTTATATTTGACGATGTTTCTTGTGAAAATCATGACACAATAAGGAATTATTTTGCTATGGGAAGACATCATAATATTGATAGCATTTATATTGGTCAAACATACAGTAAAATTCCAAAACAACTTATAAGAGACAATGCAAATATGTTGATCATCTTCAAGCAAGATGAAACAAATTTAAAGCATATATATAATGATCATGTAAATGCGGATATGCCATTTGAAAAATTTAAAGAGATGTGTGGCAAAGCATGGAATGAGAAATATAGCTTTCTCATTATTATGAAGGAAGAAGATATTAAAAATGGTAGATATCGTATAGGGTTTGATAAATTTGTATTTATGCGTTGAACTACCGATGCTACATCTAGTTACACGTTGAACTTCACAGTGTAAACATGGTGAATCAAGAAAAACTATTGAAAGAAATAAAATCACTCAGTGATTCTATTAGGATGAAGAATCGTGCATTGAGGATGGGTTTAAGTGAAAGAGAAGAATTTCTAGAGACTACATTTAAACCTATTACGGAACCTTTAAAACAGATATCAGAAACTATTGGTAAACCTCGTTATGAAGGAGATGTTTTACTACCAGTTTCTAAACAAGAAGTACAAGCATTAAAAAAAGAAGAAGATGATGATTCATATACAAGTGCTAGTGAGCAAGAAGAAACAAAAGAAGAAGAAGAACCAATTGTTGAAAAGGAAGAAGAACAGCCAATACCTGAAGCTGAACAATCTATTCCAAATTTAACTCAATTGAGTAGCGATATATTACAACATGGACCTCTTGGAAGAAAATATATAATGAAAATGCTACATGACATGAAATCAAACCCGAATTTGAGTAGATCACACGTATACGGAGCAAGAATTGATGGGAATGAATTGAAGATTGGCGATTCAAAGCTTGAAATAACACAAGACGATTACATCATTATTGGTGAGCATAGATATAAAGGAACAAAAGGATTATATGAATTAATTTTTAAAAACATACCACTAAGATATTCATCCAAAGATTTAAGTGTTTTTAAGGAGATTCTACAAAATACTAACGCTCATAAAAGAAACTACTTAAAGGATGGAATGATTAATCGTTCACGTGCAACAAAATATAACATCGTTATAAAAAAGTTGTTTCCTCCACGAAAATTGCCAACATTACGTACTGCACCAGCGGTGAGACAACAACTGAAAAGAAAATCTTTATCACTTATGGATTTATCACTTCTTGAACAACATGGTAAAAAGAGTAAAGGAGATACTTCAACATCTGGTAAAGGATTGATGAAAAATCTATACAATACAAATGTAATTTACTACAATGACATCAATAAATTGGTTGATAGAATGAGACTATTGCATGAAGCCATGGAAGCTGGTCATACAGGTTTAAATAATGAATGGGTAGCTCTGATTGACGAACTCAGGAATCGCGGCATAATTGTATAATTGTCCGCGGATATATAAGAGTTGCAGGTGTATAATGTGTCAGTTCTAACATGAGCGTCGACAAGTTCGGACGCTACTCCGCGTTAGGAGTGCAAGTTGGAGAAAACAGAAAAAGAAGTGGATTACCGCAAACACCCGAAGGTGACTATAACATAAATAATAAACGTTTAAAGTTTGTTAAAGATCCAGAAGAAGATGGAGATGCAACAAATTTAAAGACAGTAAAGGAGGAAACATCTACAAGTTTAAAACTCGACAACAACCAACTGTATGATGCAAAATCTCACAGGGTTATTAACGTTGCAAAACCAGTCAACAATGGAGATGTTGTTAATAAAGGCTATTTTCTATCTGCGATGGAATACGCTTTACTGTTGGAAAAGACTAAAAGTGGAAAAAAGTACAATGCTTTAAATTATAAAATAACTAATGTGGCAGATCCAACAGAGGATACAGATACAATTAATAAGCGTTATTTGCACTCTGTAATACCAGAAAAGAAAAAAGATGGATTTTCCTTCTATAAATATACTATAAACGATATTGGATATCCTAAAGAAGAAAGTGATGGTGTTAATATAAAATACATTAAAGATAATTGTATTTTATATAATAGTGCTGTTATTGATTGTCATAGAAAAGTGTTGTCCAATCTGGAAGATGGTTCAACTTCATCTGATGCTGCTACCGTGAGACAAATGAATGAAAGCTTGAAAAAAGGAACATCCGCTTTTGTTAAACAGAATCAGGTGGTGTCAAAGAAAGGTGATGAGGTTATGCAAGGAAGTGAAAAGTTTACCTTACTACAACTAAAAAATGACAAGTGGGATGGAAAAAATAAAAGATTGTCAAATATAAGTTTAGGCACGGAAGAACATGATGCTGTTATTTTAACACAAGTACCACAACTATCAGCTACTGGTGTTAATTTTATATGTAAAGGTAGACGATTAACCCAAGTTAAGTCTGGTAAAGATGATCAGGATTGTGTTGTTGTAAAACAAACTATAGTTTTAGATAAAATAAATAACGTATATGATGGAAAAAATAGAAGAATATCTAACATATCAGCAGGAATAGCTCCGAATGATGTTGCTACTATTAATCAAGTTATAGCAACTTCTAATAACGATCCATCTGCGTATACATGTAATGGTAAACGTATCACATATCTTGATAATCCTACACGTAACAAAGATGCTACTAATGTAGAGTATGTAAGGAATCTTGTAGGTAATGTAGTTATTGATATGCATAATCATTTGATTAATGCATCGATGAAACACAATAAAATCGAAGATTCTCAGAGAAACCAATGGATTAAAGATGAAATCATTGATAGATACTAGTAAAACTTATGAATATTTAAGTATGGAATATACAAAAAAGGATTCATTATCATAAAGTATTTCATAGAGTGAAGACGTTGGTTACATAAAACAGCATAATGAAGACCGTATCGCTCAGTCGTCGTCAAGACAGCGGCAAGAGAGCACGTGGTTTAACATCAGCTGCATTATCCCTGCTCAGACGGATTCCAATTGGTGCTGTTGTGAATCGAGCGATAGACGCTTTACCATACGAATTACATCTGCCCGGAGGTTATCAATATTGTGGACCTGGAACTAAGTTGGCAAAACGTTTAGCAAGAGGAGATCCTGGAATTAATAAATTAGATCAAGCTTGCAAAGAACACGATATAGCATATTCAAAGTATAAAGATTCAACAAATAGATCAATAGCAGATAAAATTCTAGCGGAAAAAGCTTGGCAAAGAGTAAAATCAAGTGACGCAAGTATTGCAGAAAAAGCATCGGCTTGGGCAGTAACTACAGCCATGAAGACGAAAGCAAAGTTAGGTGGTGGAAAACGTCGCAGAGGAAGACCTGCAAAGAGAGGCACTCCCAAAAGAGGTGGAAACATTAAAAAAGGACGTCGTAGAACTCATAAAGCAAGTATAAAGAAGACTTCTGTTTGGCAAATGGTAAAAAACGGAGCAGGTTTATACCTAAGACCATACCGTGTGTACTAAATAAGAAGAATCAATTAATAATTCCAAATAAAGCCTTAACAAATTATCAGTTAAATGATTATGTAAAATGTTTGAAAATACCATTCTTTCGAGGAGTTTTTATGAAAGATGCATTACCAACTAAAATATGGAAAAATGAAACTGGAATAGTAAATTTGGATTCCACCTATGGTCCAGGTACTCATTGGGTATGCTATAAAAAGCTCGGACAAACCGTTTACTACTTTAAAAAGATTTGGCAATCTACCACCGCCAAAAGAACTTCAACATTATTTTCGAAACTCAAAAAACATTTTTTTACAATTACAAAAGAGAACAACCTAACAATACTGAAATATGTGGGCATTTATGTTTGGAGTTTCTAGCGAAAAGTGTCAGTCAGCTTTAAGATGTCATCGTATACAGTGTCATTGAGTGGAAATTCATCCACATTAAAAAGTACGCTGTTCCCAGCATTGCGTCTATCCAAGGAACGATTATGGGAAGCGGCATTACTTGATTTGACTACCTACAACTCAATTCCCAATGTTACGGAAGGGAAGAACAATTTACTACATTATTATGAAACTAAGGATGCTGCAGGAAAATACTCAGAATTGAAAATAATTACATTTCCTACTGGAGCTTATGAAATTGATGATATAAACCAATTATTACAGAAACAACTCGGAGAAGACAATATCACCGTTAAAGGAAACAATAATACTTTAAAAGCAGAAATAACTTCAAAATATTATATTGATGTCAGCTTGGAACAGTCGATTGGCAATTTACTTGGATTTACAGATACAAAAAAGAAAATCTTAACTCCTGGAACTACTCATTCAGGTGATTCAACTGTAACAATATTGAAAGTAAATAGTATCGATGTCACGTGCAACATTATACACGGATCGTATAGAGATGGAGTTAATCAACATATTTTACATACATTTTATCCAACAGTGGCTCCCGGTTTTAAAATTGTTGAGAAGCCACAAAACTTGATATACCTACCGTTAAACACCAGTTTCATTTCAGACATCGTACTGAACATATTGGATCAAGACGGTCATAGTGTTGACTTTAGAGGAGAAACAATTACTATACGGATACACATCAGAGCAGCAACATAAAAGTCAACATGGGATTATCATTTAAACCGCAACGGAAGAGTCGGGAGCTCAGTAGCTCCTCAACATTGGAAGAGTTAACATCGGACAACATTCGTTTTCTACAGAAGATTGGATTGAAACTTAACAGCGATGGATATCCTGGATATATCTCAAGGACCAACGTTCGACGAAACACTATGGGAGAAGGAATATCACACGCACAACCCTTACACTTCATCAAAATTAAACAATAACGATGAAATAAGGATCCCCATTTAACAACAAGATATTTACACTTTACCGTGTGAAAGTTACTTGTACATCGAAGGACGGGTATTAAAATTGGATGGAAAAACTGCTTCAACAGTTCCTTTTATAAATAACCCGATGGCATATCTTTTTGATGAAATAAGATATGAAATATCAGGGGTGACGGTTGATTCAACAAAAAAGGTTGGTTTAACAACGACATTGAAAGGATTAACATCATTAACACCGCATGAGAAGAATTCGATAGTCACCGCCGGATGGGTTGCCCCCGATAAAGACACTATAACACCAGCTTCCAACGGTCACTTTGATTTTCATGTACCTTTACGATTGCTTTTGGGATTCGCTGAAGATTACAAACGGGTAATAATAAATGTCAAACAAGAATTAGTATTACTCAGATCTTCAACTAATAAGGACTTGATATTTGCAGACCCTGCAACTACGGAAGATAAACTGGAATGGCAACTACAGTTGGATAAAGTTGTTTGGAGAGTACCTCATGTAAGATTGGCTGATGAACATAGAATCCTATTATTGAGAAAGTTGAAATCTGACCGTGATATTGTGATGCCATTCCGAAGTTGGGAATTTCATGAATACCCTACACTACCTCAGACAGAACGACAAACATGGACCGTCAAGACATCAACTTACTTGGAACGAGCAAGGTACATAATACTCGGTTTTCAAACTAAGCGAAAAGATGTTATCACTGTAAATGCTGGTCAATTTGATCACTGTAAAATAAAGAATTGTAAAGTTTTCCTAAACTCTCAATTCTTTCCCTATGACAATTTGAATGTCATGTTCAGCAAAAAACGTTTTTCCATTTTATACGATATGTATGCAAGATTTCAATCGTCATATTATGGAAAAACTAATACACCACTATTATCACCTGACCAGTATTATTCCAAGGCTCCAATAATTGTAATCGATTGTTCAAAACAAAATGAATCGGTAAAATCATCAAGTGTGGATATAAAAATTGAAATGGAATTTGAAGAACCAGTAGCGGATGGAACTTCGGCATACTGTTAATTCTACATGATAAAATAGTTACTTACACACCGCTGACCGGAATTGTAAAGAATGTACTTTAAGAAGAATTGTACAACGACTGCAAATTTTTTGAGGTTAGAATTATCTGCTTCAATTTTTGAGGTTAGAATTTCATTTGTGAAAGACAAGTTGAAAACAAACAATTATGTAATTGTATAAATTTCAAGGATTTTACGAAAAATATAAAAGCAAGAAAATAATTAGTGGAAACTTCATTCTATCTTCAACCGTCGTATGGGAAACATCATTCGCAAGATGAATTCTACTAACGGAGAAGAAAATACACCTCTAATGGATGATAATAGTTCAGATATAGAAAAACAAGTTGAACGAGAAATGGACGAGTTCCTAAAGTTTAACAAACATAAGAAGAGAGAAGAAGAAGAAACTGAAAAAGAAGTAAAAAGGAAGAAGGTTGAAGTTAACATTACAACCAATATTTTAACAGAAGTATTTCTTCGGATTATCTACCCAATTTCTTCATGCATGACAAAAAGTATATCAGTTGGAATTTTAAAATCAATGGATTATTCACCAATTGTTATTTTAAATCATGGAAACAAAATGGTTACTTTCAGTGAAACTACTTGGGAATCTCTCATGAAACATTTACATCTTTTGGAGTGCTATTTAAGTAACAACACATTTGGAAGAAGAACAAGATTAAGTATATTGGAATCAAATATTGAAGTTGATATAGTAAAACATCGTGGAGGACAAATTGTTCGCTTCAGAGATTTAACTACCCACAATGTTAAATTATATTTTACTAAAGAAGAATTTTACACTTTAAGTTGTACTACCGGTCCCGTCACCAGATATTTGAAACAACTAATATTTTCAAGTGCAATAATTAAAGACTATCTAATTGATACATTGGACAAACAACCTTTTGTTCCAATTTTATACGGTCCCGTGGATACTTCAATCTTTAATAGAATACCTCAAGAAGTTGAAATGTGGAGACAATTAAACAACTATCACACCAATTTTAATATCGATGAAGTGGCACAAGAAGCGAAAGAAGAAGAACAATCCTGTCTGTTATAAACGTCGGCTCATTCAATTTTTAAGTCAGTTGTTAATAAGACTTCATCATGAATAAACAGGTTTCGTTTTCTAATGCACCACACATAATGGAAGTTATAAGAGGTATAATTGAATTTCAAGCTTTCCGAGGAAATGATGGTAATTTTATTATTAAAGAATTAGTAATCTTGGACATGAACACATCAGTAGTTTATCATTATTTGTTCAAACCTCCAGTGCCATTTAATAGACTAACAACTAAAGCGAAAGTTACAAACAAATGGTTGAACAAACATTTTCACAACTTAAGATGGGATGAAGGTTTCATTAATTATAACATGACGCCGCACATTATGAATCATTATTGCAAAGAGTTTAAAATTATCTACACAAGAGGATTGGAAAAAGCAAATTGGATACAATCATTTACAAGCAACGAAGTGATTAATGCAATAATTGATAAAGATTTCCAATGCTACTTCAACGAACTTTGTATTTCATCAAAAAGTTTTAAACATCGAAGGTCGCAGTGCGCTTTAAAGAATGCCTACCGCTTGAATAGTTTCCTTCAAAAAAGTGGTGGGGGTAGTGTCGATTATAAAAGTGAGAGCGCTACCATGACGCAGCATGAGTATTACTCGAACCTCCGAAGAGACAACATCTCCAACGGACATTCTTATTTACAAGAAAATTAACAATAACATCAAGATGGCATCGCAGAACTTACTTCAAAATTTGGTCGATCAGTTCAACGCTCATTCTAAATCATCAATTCTACCTACGAAGAAATGTTCTGAACTAAAAGAAGAAAAACATTACATCATTCATACGATCAAGAAAATGGAAACTTCAGTAGGTGATGCTATTAATTGCACATTGAGCGAGGCACCGTATACAGTTGGTGACGAACCGAAGTTTCAAATCTTCCTACCTACACGTTTTGTACAACTTCTTCAAAATGAAGATCTTCGTGTAGTTCAACCCGGCGCACTCTATTTGGTTTCGCACGGACCAAGTGGAAATAACTCTACTGAACTTACAATTCATGTAACACCTACTATTGATTAGTTTGTACATAACATTGTAAATATTTGTTTGTAATTGTTTGTCAATAAATATGATATAAAACAAAAAAATAAAAAGCAACATATTGTAATGTCTTTGTACATTACAATATGTTGCTTTTTTAAAAATTCCACGGAATGACCTTGACCCAATTTTGTCTGATGATAAAAGCAGAAATCTACTTGTGAAGTTCATCAGTCTACGACTACCTTTCGTACCGTACACATCTCGCTCACTCTATTGCTTAATATAAAAAACTAAATATGTCTCTCAAAGTCAAGTGTGCATCTTACGATACCAACACCATTACAACTTTTGAACAACTCGAAGATTTAACCAACGAAATGCGAGTTTTACTTACCGGTGGTTATCACTTAACTGTTGATGTTAGTGCTACTAATACAAGGATGTTCACTAAAACAAAATATTGCGATGATGAAATATTTATTTCTACACAACCTACAACTTCTTCATCGCCTACTGGTCAACATAACATCAAGTTCCAAAAATATTACCAATGTTGAATAACTTTTGACAAACAAAACTACAACTAAAGAATCACGTGTTGAATGTGAGTTAATAAAAAGGATGTGATACTTGAATAAATAATCATTTGCTTCTCAGCTCTCACCACGACAAGACCTATTTAAAAAAATGTTGTACAGAATGATGATTCAACTTGATGGAAAAATCTATGGAAAAGATTACAACACTGTTGAACAAAAGACTAAAGATATAGATGTATTAGCTAAAGAAGGATACCAAGCTAAATTAATTTTGAAATTTCCTGAAGTGCATCCGCTATCAATAGAAGAACTAGTTGCTATGGCTAAAGCTGAGAAAGATAAAAAGTCTGAAGAAAACAAAGAGAAACAAACTTCTTAAGTATCAACATTCCTTACATTAGTAAGGTATAATTTTTTAAAACTCCATTTGGATGACCTTGAAATTACCCCCACCACTTTTCACAGAACATAAAACTTGCTATTCAACACTATACACTCTTATTCTTTCACTGGACTCCGCAGCATCAACATGGAAGAGCAAAAATACAAGTACAAACCTCGTTACTGTTGTGAACAACAATGTACAGATTTAGGACCAATGATGGTGGATGGGTTAGGTTGTACTAAATGTGAATTCTTCGGATCTTGTTATTGCAAATGCAAAACAAAACAACTACCGCCACCGGAATTGCGAACTTTCAAATTTTACAAATCAAGATATTTTCATACATGTTGTCCTCAAAGATGTTTCAAATTTCACCCTCTAGATCTTGCTCATTGTCAACGCACCAAGTCTCATCAAGATGATTTTTGTACACATATGATAAAAAGATGTAAATACAGATCAGATTGGTATTCCGATCCTGTAGAACCATTAAATGTGTAATTTCAGTTTTACACTCTTTTTTAAAATTTCATTTGGATGACCTTGAGATTTCCCCCACCACTAGTTCTAATTTTTATATAATATTAAATCATTCCACTTCCAACACTCTAACTAACAACATGGAAAACAAATTTATCAAGTTTGAACATATAATAACTGACAGGGAGGAGATGGAAGAATTGTTTCAAAACTTACTTTCTATCATTGACGAATATCCTATAAGATGGTTCAGAATTGTAGTTCAATATTTAAATCCTGGTGAATTGTTTTCTTCATCAAGTGAAGAAGATGAAACAACTACTTCGGTTCAAATAATTGAATTAAAAGACGAAGAAGAAGAACTAAACATTTTATTCAATCCTAAGCTCAAGGTTCCCCATATAAAAGCCCCCTCCCTAGACAGCCCCCCTCCCTAGACACCTGCTCAAGGTCACCATTATATAAGCCCCCTCCCTATGCGCCGATCCTCATTCCATCACCGTCTCTCCAACAATGAACAACTCTCCATTGGCCCGAATGAATTCTAATTTTGAAATAAACTCTAAAGAAGAGTTACAAGACATTTTTAATATTTTACAAGAACTTGTAGATAATTTTACAACCATCAAAATGAATTTGGAAATAACATACGATTGTCCTATTTGTGATAAGGTTGAAAGTTTAGACGAAGACAGTTTACTAAATCTAACTCCTGCACCATCTGACACTACTGATGGTAATAATGAAGAGCAACGTCTTTCCCCCACCACTTCTTTGTAATTCATCCTTCCCCCCACCACTTCTTTATTTAACTAACATTTCTCCCTTTTACTTCTCATTCCGTCTTCGACTTCTGAACTATCAACATCACTTGTTTTAAAATTTCAAACACTAACAAAATCATGATGGATATGATGGATGAAGTTCCCTTCGTAACTAGAATGGAAGAGGATAAATTGAAATTAGAAATTAAACGATTGGAAATGGAACAGGAAAACCAACTCGAAATGTTACATTTGTTCAAGCTTTTCAAATACATCATCTGGGGACTCTGCATTTACCTTCTCATCGTCGTCGGTGTTTGCATTTACAACTCTGTAATTCATCACAAAAGTTCAACTTGTTTAAACTCTGCTGTTGCACATTAATTGTATGTTCACTAATAAAATTCAAAAGTTACTTCAACCTATCCTACTATCACCAACTAGTTCAACTTAGAACTATTTCTGGTGGTAGTTGGGTAGGCTTTTTTAAAACTTACTCTGGATGACCTTGACATACTTTCCAGATCCCATTTATAAATTTGAATTTCAGTTTTAAACTAACTTTTAATTTTGTTCCACTATTAAAAGTTTTGTTAACACCGTCAAATTTCAGTTTTCAACTAACTTTTAATTTATGTGCACTTTTAGTTCAACCCTAGTTACTTTATTCGCAAATTCAGTTCAACCGACCACCAACGCTATCGCCATCTCCACCCCAATATTTCAACATTTCTGCCCCCAACACTTGCCCAAACATCTGCCCATAGGGGCAGCTGCCCGGACATCTGTTCGGTTTTAAAAATATAAAAGAAAGGTAAAGGAGTGGGGGTGGCGCATGCTCACCAATGCAAAACTAAGGTTTGAGGTTAGAATTATCCATGGCGGCCGCCATGTCTAGTTCAGTTTCAACACATAGAGTCGGCGACCGGTTATTGGTCTAAAGGAGTGGGGGAAGGGGTGGTGGGGGAAGGTTGCCGTTTTATAAGCCCTCTCCCTAGGCGGCGCTTCTCATTCGATCGCCAACTTTCAAACGATAAACACCTCTCCCATGGCACGAATCAATTATCCCGCTATCACCAACTACTTCAACTTAAAACTATTTCTGGTGATAGTTGGATAGAATTTTTAAAAACTTACTCTGGATGACCTTGACATATTTTCCACATCCCAGTTATAAGTTTGAATTTCAATTTTCAACTAACTCTTAATTTTTGTTCAACTGTTAGAGTTTCGTTAACACCGACGAATTTCAATTTTAAACTAACTTTTAATTTATGCGCACTTTTAGTTCAACCCCACTTTATGCGCAAATTCACTTCACCCTAACGCCAACACTATCGCCATCTCCACCCCAACCTATATGGCATAACATATAACTACAACATCTCATATATACCCTCTAACCCCCAACGGAAGCTATATGGCATGGCAGCTGGCGCCAGCTGCCCGGGCAACTGCTCCCGGGCAGCTGCTACTTCCGGTCTAGGTGTGACCAAACCACACTACTATTACATTTATTTATTTTAAGAGGCCAGGGCTATATTACACATTTTTACATGTTTTGTGTTAATATGGTCCTGTTTTTGTCCATAATGTAGTGAAACATGAAACATTCTTCTGGTTAACACCAAAAGTATGGTAAAAACATCGTGTTGATCACCCCACCCCTTATTACCTACTATCTGAACCACGTTGATCAGGGAAACCAAGTCTCACGTTCTTCACGATTATCCATTGTTAACAAACAAGCATATGATTACCAGCTGATTGATCATCCTCGTCATATTGTCTCGAACTTCCTCTCTCGCTCTCTGATATTATCTACATCCTTTCATTGTTGAAACGTTGCAGAAAATGTGACCTGTTTATTATCTTGCTGAGCTATGCAAATCAAACAGTTTCTCTGAAAGAAAGTACAAACTGTATATATCTATTCAAATAACGATATAAAGTTAATACGTAATTCACATGAAGCATTTTCTTTGCACTGCACGGAATACAACTGAAGAAAATCAGTTGGTGATTTTTCACACAGTAGTATTTAATTCTGATTTTGACACCACTAGCTACTAAAGCGACCTTGACATTCTTGACTCTAGGCTAGGAGTACTAGGAGTATTAGGCCTATTAATTAGCTGTTCCGACTATTACAACATCAATTGTTGTGGTGACACTGACAAAATGAACCAAGCAACCAATACCTAGGCCATTTTCAAAAGTTATGCTAATCATTTTTGTTTATTAAATTAATGATGCCGAAAAATATAGTTCATAATTTGGGTAAAAATGTTATTTCGTGTCATTTTTCTCAAAATTCTGAACGTGGCCCCGAAAATGATTATTTCCACCATAGTGATTCCATTTTTGATTCTCAACTTTTACAGTCATTTATGTACTGCAATAATACTTTGGGGGAAAACACACTTGTACAATTTTCTGGGTTTTTGAGATGAATCAAACTTAACCTGTGAAATTTGCAACATTAAATTATTGTTTTCGTCGCAGAAAAATAATCGCCAGCCATAAAACAAACAAAGGGAACACCCAGTAATTTGCTACGAATCTGCCATGCGCGCGTCCCTCCCACTTGATGAATATTCATTTGTAATGACAAGGTTCAAGACCACACAAGTGACACTAACTAGTGGGTGTCTCCGCAGTCGTGTCCTCCTTTTGCAACTGATGCCGGGTTGTGTCACCACGCAGTCTGGGCAAATATTTCACAATGTATATTAGCCACCTTTGTGTGACGTCATTGGTATAAACACCATGCTGGAACAATGTTTTGCCTGGTATTTCACCAAGTTTTGAATTAAACAATGAACACAATTTGGGGTGATGATTCATGTTGTAATTATAGTTGTTGAATTTCTTTGAACCATTTGGTTCAAATCCATTATTTACGTTACTCCTATAGTAAAAACTATCACCACTGACCAATTAAATCAATTCTCTTTAAAATGAATTTTATTTTAAGTAGGCTTGATAGTTACCAACAGTAAAGTAAATGTATCTTCAAAGAGCTTTGTCCCTGACAATCTCATCTGTGTAGTTAGGCTACTATCCACTTTGTCTCAACCCCATATAAACACTTCTGTATAAAATTACTATGGAAGAAGTTAAAGAAACGACGAAACAAAAACATCAATTCAATAACAAATGTGCAATTAGCTTTGATAGAGAACAAATATTTTTTAAAGGTATGAGTTTACTAGTATTAAAGCTCTTGGCGATAGTAGTAAAAGTTGAAGACAGAGATCTTTGACGATACCTAAGTATTAATTAATTCAAAAATACCTATTGATAATGAGAATGTAGGAATAATACTGTACTGCCAATTCAGATATAGAGTGTGTGGCAAGTTTTGTTTCATGTGGTTTGCATGTAGGGAACTAAGCGTTGTGTTGCATGAAACCAATTCAGTGGGATATTAAGCATTTAAACACTAAAAACATTAGCCACAGGCTAAACTATGAAATGCTTAAAACATTTTAGAGGTTTTCTAACATCTTTGAAACAGCAATCTTGAGGCCGCCACCTTAAAATCCTCATTGCATAACTGACCCTAATCATTGTACGATTGTTCTCATCGGCGTCATTGTTTTCCGTTTCCCCAGTTTGGACCAGTTCCAGCGTTCCCCGGACCGCGGTCCGTGGTCCGGTGGTCCCGAGGGCGCTAGGCCAATCAGAAGCGGCCGAGCCACTCAGTAATCGCAGTAATCTCCGGCCGCCGCGCTGCCGTCGCTTTATTATGGAGATTTATCTGGATCATTAATCGTCCGGGAATGTATGAGGTGTGGAACATTTGGCCGGAATTGCTCTGTGATTGCTCGCTCACTTTCTCAAACTTAACCTCCAGTGGGCATCTCTTGGGTGTCATTAATGATGGGATTTGTCAAATTTGGGTATAAAAATTATTTTTTCATCACACTACATCGATATCACTTGTTTTCGACCCTCACTTCTACCAACGAAACACCTGTTTTGCCGGCTAGGCCGGCAAAATTTTCCTGCCTAGGGCGGTAATTGAAACGGTAGCAGAGAAATCTATAATATTAGAAGGCATTTAACAACAACAACAACAAATAACAAATCAGTGACGTAGTTAGTAGTTCAGCTGATAGCAACTGTTAAATATGTATGACGTAGATGGGAAAATAGTGCTTTTCCCTTGGAATCAGCTGTAGTCACTTACCGTTAGAGTATTAGTTTTGGTGGCCTTAGCTGATGTGAAGTGGTTGCCTATCAACCAGAAACTCAAGCAGTACATCTCGCTAGGTTAGTTGAAGTTCAGGTTATGTTTTGTTTGTTATGAACAAAAAAGTAATTTTTTCACTTGTTTAGAATTTTTTGAATTGTGTAGTGTAATGAGAAATATCGTTCATAACTCGGGCCTAAAGCGTTTTGCCAACCCTCGATCGTTTCAAGTTCTCGACTTCGTCTCGAACTTTAAACACGATCTCGGGGCCGGCAAAACGCCACTTTTGGCCCTTGTGACGAAATATACTATTGCTAGTTGTGGTAAATCTGCCTTACAAAGCACTACATCGCTTGGCCGGTTTAGCCATCAGGTGACCTTCTCCACATTCTCGGTATTTGCGTCTCTGTGCGGTGTCCGGTGCGGTTTCCCAGCCTGGGTCCGCGTCGGGTTATGACCTCGTCTGGACAGTAAAACTTTTATTGGTCCAGATTTCACCTCCACTAAAAGGTGAGATTTGTGGCGAAATACCCGTTTCAGATATCCGTAAAATGTCAGTGCACTCACCTTCAATGCTAGAAGGAGGAATCTGAATGTTAATGTTTTAAAAAGCTTGGTGTGATGATTTTAAACTGTTCATTAACCTTATTATATTATCTTAACCACCGAGTTTTGCTCGTTGGTTTTACTTTCGTTTGGTTTTGCAGTGTCATGGTAATCATTAACTTTACACCAACAACCAACTATGATTTCTCACAGTTAGCATCTGTTTCATATTTCATAAAGAATTATAAGTTTAACCTCGTTGGCTTTAAAGCAATGATCTTTTGTTTTGTTATCTTTCATTGTTATTTAATTAGGCCTACCAAAACGGCAATCCATAAGAACAATGTTAAAAAGACAAATTTTTTACATAATTTTAGACAAAAATCTATGTATTCTGTTGTTGAGGATGTTTTAACTTATTTTTAGGCCAGAACATTCTTAAGAAAAATTCACTCGCTAGATTTAGAGATTGTGGAAAATACATCGCCACATATACTCCTCGTTTAGGATCATAACAACAATTATGTTTATAGTGAATTTATAACGAAAATCAAATATAACATGGACATATGGCTGCCATTCGTCAAAAGAGCAATACTTTATCTAATGAACGGATTTTAATAAGAGAATAGTTTTACTAGAGAATTAATCCTCTCTTGTTACAGCCTCGGGCGTGAGTGACAGTTGAGATTAACTGTTGCCAGCCTGACAAAGAAGATAATTAATTGGGATCCATTAATTGCAAGAACTAATTTAGCCCAGGCGTAATAATCAATTTCCATTCAGACCTAGTAAATTGACAAAATATTATTTAATTAACATTTTTATAGCTAGACATTAACTCAACATTTTTAATATCCGAACAATCGTAATTCTCCTGCCAGGTAGGCCTATGTAAGATTAATCTTGGTTTATTTTTATTTAGTCTATGAGTGAAAACGTCAACACAGATTTGTATAAGCCAACAAAAGTGTATAAGCAATGACTTAATAACTAACGTGAATAGACTTCTCATAGTATAGGCGTGTTTTAAACCAATTTACATCGGCGTGATCTTCCGCGACGTACATGGAAGTATGAGAGACATATGATAGGTAAATAAGTACTACTCCTCTTTTTAATGAATGATCAACAATTTTAGTAGGCCTACTGAGGGCTATGTTATGTTGTAATAAGATGTTTTTGCAGCACTGTAAATCCAGCTAAATAATTACAACGTCGATTACAACGACTGGCGCGGTGTAGGCTACATGATTCCGAATTTCGCTATCTAGCAAAGTACATTGGATGAGAAGTCTATTCAAGTTAGTGTATATAGTCAGTGGTATCAGTGTGTAAAAGGTTTGATTCTACATAACTTTCATAAAATGATGTCTTCAAAATCATTTTAGGGAGCGGTAATCTTTTTCAATACATCCTCAAGGTCCATTCATATAATAAATTGTTTAAGCTCATAAAATTCCTTTAACGTCTTAGATTTAAACGTTCAATGTTTTAAAAATAAACATAACTTTGAAATTGTTCGGGGAGTAGGCATATTAATATTTATAGCCGGAACTTTAATTCGACACCGCATGACAGACAAATAGTGAACGGTAATGCAATTTCTAACCGAACCTTTTCATGTCCATCTTCCTGTATCTCGGAGGTGGGAGCGTAATGTCCCACCGTGGGCCGGTCCCTTCACCAAACCACCGGTCCCATTAGGGAAGGTGGAAATTTATCTCCCTGAAATACTCACCACCTAATGCATTTTCACGGCAGATTAGTCATCAAGATAGATTCCGGCCATAACAGTAACCTTGGGAGATTACTGTAATAACCAGAGGAAGAATGAAGATTTCCGCTCTACACCTTAAGTGTTTTGAGTGTTACTGCTGGAGCCCATACTTACTGTTCATTTCATAGGTTGACATAGAGGTTTAGATAATTTATGAATTGTTTTAACTCGTTACTTCCATGAAATAAAAAGGGCAATTAAGTGAAGTCATCAATATTGTAAATTGACTTTGCAAGCCGGAGTGTTTAAACCATTAAATTGCTTTGCACTGATACAATGATATGGAATGTGATCCTTACAAGGATTGGAATACTTATATGATTTAATCACTATGAGATTTATATAAATAAAACTGATAAAACTAAAAGTATACCCTGCTGCCTGTCTAAGTTGAGCGGGTTTTAAATATATTTATTGTTTTTAATTTTTTGAAGAATTTTAGTGCTGATTTCAATCTCTCCACTCATTTATTTCCAGTTGGTTCACTTTGCTCATTGCATCTACGAGTTTAACCAGCTTAGTAAATTTTAATTCACTGTTGAGAAAAATACTGAAACTATAATCTATTAACTTCAGTACAAAGTCAATAGCGTTAGTATATTTTCTTCAAGAAGAAACAAACAGGTAAATTTATCAAACCAAATACCAATTTACGCTAGTGAGTTTTACACTTAAGTATGTGACACTTTTAAATTTACTTGCAGTGAAAAAAATAGTTATTTCTAATTCCAAATTCTGAATACACGTTCCCACAAATTCTAAATATGATTTTATGTGAAACCTGTGACAACTTCGGAGTCGTCTATAGACCTACCCTTTTCTTGCCCGGCTTCCCACAATCCTCGAGGCCCTCAGCTTGTGACATTCGTTGTTGCCTTCCGAGCCACTGGTCTCTCGTGATGGGATGATAAAGTTAATGAATAATCGATTTTTTCATTTTTTCTATTCGATTTTTAAACCGATTTATTAAGAAATGGCATGAATTGATTCCTATTTATTTTTTCCCATGATAAATTTAATTTCTCTGCTAGTTAATGTTTAACTGTCATTGTTTTTAATTTCTAGAAAAGCTCATTCCCTCTCCGAGTAACCTGAAAACACTTGCATCGATTATTATACTAGGGATAAATTTCTGCGAAAATACCTACTTATAATATAAAGTATTCCTTTTGTGAGTTTGAATGTTTTGTTAAAATGTACTTTTAATAATCAGAGTCCAAAGAAACCAATCTAGACATTGTGTGACCTTAAACTTGACGTCGGCGTGACCTTGACCTAAATGACGTCAGTGACGTCATCATGGTGATTTCAGGGGTGATGACGTCATTGCCATGATGTCACTTTTGTGACATCATTTTAGTGACGACATCGCACATGTCGGGACTATCAACAACTCTCGACCCATGTCAAAACGCCCGATCATACATATTTTTTTCCCTAGGGCGTTGTGAATTGAAAAGGAAGTAATAGTTTGCACAATCCAGACGATTTAAATAATTCTTAACAAAATAACCGATTCATCGATTCTAGAGAAACAATGAATGCATCGATACTTTTCTAATCGATTCTCCCACTACTAGACAGTTTAGACAGTGGAACCGACGGGGTTTGCGACGCGACGTTGCGGTGCTGGCCTGACCGAGACTATCTCCATCTGGCATGATTCATCGTCCGCTAACACCCCACTTGCGGTGCACCATTTGAAATACGACTTCGATAATTGTAAGTTGCATCGGTTCGCTCCGGTGTTGGTATATCTAATGAAAAGGGCTACTCGGAAACCCGATCTGTTCATCGTTCAACGCCTGTTGTTCTATTTGTCTCAACTGAACTTTTCGTCAAATTTGTTACAGATAAGTCTATGATGAGTTTCAAACCAGTAGTGTTCGATTTACTTAACAATAATAATGGGGAATATTTTTTTGTTGGAATCACTTACTCTCAGAATCTTAGCCTACATATAATAAAGCCCAGAAATTCAAGTCTGGATTAAGTCTGGATAAACACTGACTTACCTTTTGCAGTGTTTATATTCGATTTAAAACTGTGTGGTTATCGAACATCCCTTATGTTCTTTGTTTAAAGTTCATTGTTGGTGATGGTGAGTTAATGTTATTGTTTAGTAAATGGTTGCGGACATTTTCCATCACTGATTAGTAAACAAAATTCACAACGTTTTGGGATGTGGAAACGTTTATTTAAATGTATAAATGTTACATTTTTAGGTTTTAAAGCTAGATTATTTTATCCAGCTATAATCATTTCCTTAGTTTATTACAACTCATTGAAATAGGCCTAGTTAAAAATTATCATTAAAAAAATCTTGGAGTTCGGTGCACTTACGGTTAACTCAAACAATATTTTTACAATATTTGTTAGTCTAAATTAATTTTATGGGTATTTTAAATAAAAATTTAATAACATTGATGTTTTTTTAAAAAGTCAGGTCGTTATGGGGATGTTGTTTATGGATTTCTTGCTTATTATACATTGTGTAATTTTCGTGAAGATAAGTTTAACAGAAATGAAATAAAACATGCATAGGCCCAATACACCACGCCGGTAGAGACGTAAATAATTTTTGGGTCTTCATGGAACATTTATTTTTATGGCACAAGTTTTATGCATACGCGACTAAGACCTTACATAACATCTATTAAAAGCGAGTTTAACGTTTTACTTTAAGTGAAATAAGGTGAATAAGACAAAAGCATTACCCTTATTTTCACACATCATGAGTGGTGCAGTATTTAGTAGTCGGTTTGTCGCTCGGGCAGGAAGGTGGGGGGGGGGGGGGGTGAGGGGGGGCGGCACGGCGGGACTATCAACAAGCTCTCCAACCAAGTCAAAACGACCGATCATACATATTTATTGCTCGGCGTACACCACACTACGGCTTGATTTATAAACACAGAGTCCTAGATCGCCAAACAACAGTTTAATGCCCCTAGACGATAATGGGTTGAATAATCTTTAAACTGAGCTGCAATTAGAGCCTACTATTTTAACTCAGTGGATATCAAACAAATAAGGTAAAACCAGAGGACCGTTTCACTATTAGCATTATAAATTAGTATTTTAACTTAGATGGATTTTAGAATTTATAGAACAAAGATTCGATATCGAAGATTTCGATTTGTTATTGTACGAGTATAACCCGCTGAAACAATTAGTTACTCATTTTTATTGGGGATTTTAAAATATCAATGTAGCAAATGTAACAATTTATGGGACAGTTAAATGATTGTTTTTAAATTAAGTACTCATCTTATATGCTTTAATTTTTATTAACTTTTCTCTACTACTGTATTATTATCTGCTTCAATTTACTAGTTAATTTAGCTATGATCGTCCGCTGAAACGCAGAAACGAGCAAGGTATTCATTAAAGTTTTAATTACATTTGGTTCAAATGATTACACTTGCACTACGAGCGAACGTTTTAATTAAACACACTTTCTCTCCATACTATGTTACATTAATCATTTAATTTATTTGGTGTACACCCTATTGCACTTAATTTCTACGTGCTACATAAAGCATATTGAAGACCTGTGAGCTTTCACCAGCTAATTTTAATTATTAAAATTATTTTCTAACAATGTGTTAATAAATGTATGTATTACATAAGCTTGTCTATTTTGTCTTAGATTTTTTCATACATCCCTACACAATGATTATATTTTGCATGACCATGTTTCCTCTTAAGAGTCATCTTCACCCCTGGGCCAGTAGCCCATTGTTGCGCAATCGGCAATGTTAATCATACGGCTTTTATGCTAAAACATGGTTTTGTATTCCCCTGTTTCGGACGCCGTTTTTCAACCGATTTTCTTGAAAGTTGGTAAGTGTTTAGTTCAATAGTTATATTAGGTTTCTCATACCTCGAAATTTTGAAAATTTTACTAAATTTTGAAATATTAACTAAGGAAAATCGAGTTACTTTGCGACGTCACAGAGAGTAATATTTGTTACATTTAAAAATTCCGAGGTATGAGAAACCTAATATAACTATTCAACTAAACACTTAAACAATTTCAAGAAAATCGGTTGAAAAACGGCGTCCGAAACCGGGGAATACAAGACCATGTTTTAGCATTAAAGCCGTATGATTAACATTGCCGACTGCGCAACAATGGGTTACTGGCCCAGGGGTGAAGATGACTCTTAAACTAGAGGTAGGCCTACACCTCTGCGATGCATTCATCAGATTGGGTAGACATGTAGATTGCTCCTATTTTGTTTTCAACTAGTGTTCTCCCTTACAGTATACTTAATATCAACTGCTCTTTTCTTTTGCAATGCAATAACAATTTTTCACCCATTTGATGTTATGGGCAAAAACTCAAACTTAAGGTGCAAGCCCAACGAGGTTAAACTAGATATAGAGTGATAAACACATGTTAATTTTTGCACCTTGTTAGGTTGCGCCATTTTACCCACTATTCCTCAGTAACCACCCACACTTTATCCTCGATTCCTTGGTTACCAGCTTTAGCTATTCTGTTTGGTCACATCAAGTTCCAAAAATTACAGATTATTCGTTTAACACATATGATTATTTGTTGTTTGTTTTTAAAATCACTTTGATGATCTGTGATGCTATTGCAGGCTATTGATGTTGGTTACAATAGAAACGTTGTAGAAGTGGGTAAAATGGCTAATCACTGGTGGGAAAGTGTAAAAAAATGACTGGTTACCGAGGAAACAGAGGCAATCATGGGTAAAATGGAGACAATCAACGGGCCGCAAACCTCCCTACCTTTGGAGCATTATTAATTTTAAAATGAACTTATACTAATTTTAAACGTCCCTAACATTAAAATTGTTAAATAAATAAGGTATGAATTTCATTCACAAAAAAAAACTTTACCTATATAATGATACCGATACCCATCCATAAACTAATTTAGCTTTTAAAATAATAGGCCTATACCTAACCGGAGCCTAAGAAATGTCCGCTTTAAGACCAAACAAACTGGTCCACTTTTCCGCCCTTATATGGTGGCAAAGAATCTGGTTTGAGACTTCACAGTTCCACTTCGAAGTGATAGAATATAAATCAGGCTTATAAAAGTTTTATTACTAACGCTCTGTGGTACATCTCGAGTGAATTTTATTGACTCTCAGAGTTGCTTTTTCTCACCGATCTTGATACTGGTTCACTGAGCTCACACTGGCTTGGCTGGATGCCATGTGTGTATTTTTGGAGATTTCAATTCTTTTTTGTTGTTGTAATAACTACCCTCCCAATTGTCAAAACATTTCTATATTGAATTGATTAAGAACTAACGATGCAGAAACATGTCAGGATCTTTAATCATCAACGAGTTTTCTGTGTTAAGATAGAATAAAATACCGTTAAAGATGAATTCTAGCTTACTGCTTACTCTTTATACAAAACCATTATAAACCTGGTAACTTACAGCTTTGTGAACCGTGTAGAGTATTATATCCTGTGAAAGATGCGCTTTGTTTACATAGTCTATGGTCCGGTTCTCGTAGCCCCAGGCTGGGAATGGGCGACCACAATGTCTATTGAAATGTTCTCTGTTTGACTTGCCTAGATAAAACTGTGAATTATATATTATACTGACTTAATTTCTACCTCTGTCCTCTTCCTTTCCTTTGCTTTAAGTGCGGTTCAGTTAATAAGGAAAGTTATATGTTACTGGTGTATTAAACATGTCATGTAAAAGTATAATGTGATGTGTTTAATTTTAAATTACATAGCGAGCACCCCACTGTCATCTCCAGCGTGTAAACTGAAACCTCATATATATTATACCTCATTCAATTGTATAAATAGGAAATCTAAATCAGGAAAAACATCGAGATTGTAATGATGGTTAAATAATGAACGGTTTCTAATTGCCTAAATGAATTTTGATATTGTTGAATTATAGCAATCACCCATCACTTGAATAAGAGATATCTACCAGTTATTATAAGCGATATGTCAGTTAAACATGACTCGTTGATTTACTCTTCTGTAAAGCAAATCCTTCGTTTTACAACAATACTTAGTTTTCAATAGTTCAACGATTGTTAGACTAGTATTTTTTCATTCATTCTAGTTTATGTTAGCAGCGGAAGTTCGTTCACCCATCGCACCTGTGGAATTGTTGGCAAGAGTGTAGTGTAGACAGTCTACACCAATCCAAACAAATCAACGCCTGTCAGCGCTTGATACGACGTTGAAAAGACTCATGCCTTACCGTTGAGTTAAATTTGGATCGTTAGTTACTACTTTAACAACTCCGTAATCTATAAATTTATCCTAAATATCAATCCTCCATATTAATGATTGCATTTTTAAAAGAGTAATTAGTTTTCCATATTAAATAAGTCTTTATAACATACTAGTTATAACTGGCTTATTTTTTTATTCCTTAAATTACATTAATTCAACATACAAATAAGAACATTACATTATAAGAACATACATTAGCATATCGCATCGCATATACATATCGCATATCGCATACATTAGCATTCTTATAGCATATATAAGAACATACATTATAAGAACATTAATAAGAACATACATTATAAAACCGACAAGACTTTTTATTTGTACGGCTTTTGTTGGCCGTAACTATAATATTAACGATGGCATGTTTAAAAGAGTATTTATTTTTCAATATTAAGTAAGTTTTTATAAAACATTCTGACTGGTATAATTTTTTTTTAAATTCCTTCAATGAAATTGATTCAAACTACAAGTACATGACTAAGTATTTTTATTTGTACGGAAGTTGTTGGGTATTTGCATTACCATAAATAACAAAACTTTCATATAAATACAAATGCTGTGCAATGTGTCCAGTATTTGGATCTTGTATTTGTATTATACTATTTGTATTTTAATCGCTCTACCTAGCTCTCGCTTATTTATGAACCGATTTTTATAGTTATTTTTTCGTTTGATCTTGAATTGAATTTCTTTAAAATATCATAATAACATAAAGTTTTATACCTTATGTAATTTTTTATGCAATTTAAAGTTAGAGATTTTAATCAGCAGCTATTTTAAAAGCATGAAATGTTAAAAAGTCATAATTTTTTTCAATTCCTTATACCTTTACCTCAACATGTTGTATTCCAAGTTTCAACTTAACAAAGAACCATTCTTAAACCAAAAATAATTACAAAGTGTCGGCTGTGTGGTTAACCATGGAGTTTAGGAAATTAAAAATATGGTATTTTGGCTTGTCTTTAGGTCAGGACCAATAATACCCGAAATGGTTGGTAGAGAATTCTGTGACACAGTGTAGTTTATTAACGTTTACGTCTTTAAGTAGGTATCGCTTTAGTAACGTTGTAGCATATAGTGGAAGGGATAACAGTACGTTTAAACGGCTCTGAACGAACTTTTTTTATCAAGATATTCAACTCGGCACGAAAGCTCCAGCAAATGCAAGCCATAACTATTATCCAGATATTATAAGTTGATTCGATCTACAAGTAACCAGCCTGGGTGGCATTCACTTATTTGTCGTATTTTCCTGTATCAGAATAAACGTTACCTTGTCTATTTAATTTTATAACCATAAAACTAGTTTAGCAACGATATCACGATCTCCTTTATGTTGTGCTAATGCCTGTACGCTTTAATGGGTAATGCTGCAGCTTCTAGTTATATGTTGTGAACTGATTTAAACAGTATGATTATCTATATAAATAAATCCCACAGTAATGGGGGGAGGGGGTTTCTTTAAGAAACTCCTTGGTAAAGAAAATGTTAATGCATTTATGACTGTTCTTTATTAACTTTCAATAACAGTTATTTGTAATTTAATGCGAGTACTATTGTCTATAGCCTGTTCAGGAAGTTAATTTGTTTTACTGTTTTATTAAAACTAGTGTATGTGTTGCTCGAAATCGAGCAATTTATTTTGATATTTGATACAAAACATATGTTTCATATGGTTCTAAATCAGCGACATCCGATCAATCCAAAATTGTGAGTATCAGTAATCTATCACCAAAAAACCATTAACAGCTGTACATTAACGGATGTTTAAAATGCTCAACCCTATCCCAATGTTATTCTAATGGGAAAATTTCAAACTTAATTTGTGTATAGCACCCTTATTTTAGGTCCGATTCTCATCAATCTTTGGCGGAAACAACTACAGACCAAGCCCTATCCAGCGATACCAAAAACTTGAAAATCGGTTGAGAACTGTAGGAGGAGTTCTCGACACAAAAAAGCCTTAGCGTATTAAATAAGTAAAGATGGTTTGAGAGCCGTTTGTTTAGATAAGCAATTTTATTCTTTATCCAGTGTGGTCCTATTTTTTTATTTCACTTTGGTCCCAACTGCTTTGGTTACTTGTAAGCTGAGGGTTTGACATAATTTCACATGTACGGTTAGTAAGCCGATATAGCCATTTCCCCTACATGTGTATAAATATTTTACTTGTTCATTTGACTTATTCGGCAGCAGCCGTAGTTCAGTTGTAGAGCTCTGGGTTATCACCCAACACCTCCCCGGATTCAACTCTCAGCTCGGAGTCAAAAAGATCGTTCGGCCGTTCCCGTGGTTTGGAAGTCACGTTAAGCCGTGCACGATCACTTGCATAGAAAAGAAAATTGCAGGCATTTCAGGCGAGAAGAACTGTCCGCAGTTAATTGCTGACCTCCCTCTACTAAGATCCATACAATATACACATACTTGTGCATAATTGTTAATGGAATCGTCTTGTTATCACATCTATATCTATAAAAGAGGAAGTATGTGTATATATTTGTATATATATAAATATATATGTATGTTGCCTATAGACTCCGAAACCGGTCAACAGATTGCGACGAAACTTTCAGGCATTATTAAGCATTAATCAAGGATGGTTTGTGTGAAGTTTAGTGCAAATCTGACCAAAGGGCTCTGACCCAGAGGGCATACAATGGTGCAGTGTCAGGTTTTAGAAATTTAGTGTTTACAAAATGAACTGCTGTAATTAAAAAATTAGAAAGTTTCATTCAAGCAGATGCTTATAATCATAGAAGTAACCAGGTGTGAGGTATAATGTTGATGTTTGTGTTGTCTTTGTGGCTCCGCCCTACGGAAGCTCACAATTACACTAAAAGCCTACAGGTGGTGAAATTTGACATGGACGATTCTCTTTGTCCATAGGTGGGACCATAGGTCCATAGGTTTTGTAAATATAGTTATTTAAGCTCTTTAGGGCTCCAACCCACTGGACTTCAAAATTACTTTAGGGTCACCGGGGTTGAAATTTGATGGACGATGCTCTTTACCCATAGGTACTCACTAAGAAACGATTTTGCAAATATAGTTTTTTAAGCACTTTAGGGCTCCGACTCACTGGACATTGAAATTATTTTAGGACCTCCGGAGCTGAAATTTGACTTGGACGATTCTCTTTGCTCATAGGTACTCACTAGGAAACGGTTTTGCAAATATAGTTTTTTAAGCTCTTTAGGGCTCCACCCCACTGGACTTCAAAATTACTTTAGGGCCACCGGGGTTGAAATTTGATGGACGATGCTCTTTACCCATAGGTACTAACTAAGAAACAATTTTGCAAATATAGTTTTTTAAGCTTTTTAGGGCTCTGCCCCATTGGACTTCAAAATTACTTCAGAGCCACCAGGGTTGAAACTTAATATGGACGTGCCTCTTTGCTCATAGGTATTCACCAAGAAACGATTTTGCAAATATAGTTTTTTAAGCACTTTAGGGCTCCGCCTCACTGGACATTGAAATTATTTTAGGACCTCCGGAGCTGAAATTTGACATGGACGATTCTCTTTGCTCATAGGTACTCACTAGGAAACGGTTTTGCAAATATAGTTTTTTAAGCTCTTTAGGGCTCCACCCCACTGGACTTCAAAATTACTTTAGGGCCACCGGGGTTGAAATTTGATGGACGATGCTCTTTACCCATAGGTACTAACTAAGAAACAATTTTGCAAATATAGTTTTTTAAGCTTTTTAGGGCTCTGCCCCATTGGACTTCAAAATTACTTCAGAGCCACCAGGGTTGAAACTTAACATGGACGTGCCTCTTTGCTCATAGGTATTCACCAAGAAACGATTTTGCAAATATAGTTTTTTAAGCACTTTAGGGCTCCGCCTCACTGGACATTGAAATTATTTTAGGACCTCCGGAGCTGAAATTTGACATGGACGATTCTCTTTGCTCATAGGTACTCACTAGGAAACGGTTTTGCAAATATAGTTTTTTAAGCTCTTTAGGGCTCCACCCCACTGGACTTCAAAATTACTTTAGGGCCACCGGGGTTGAAATTTGATGGACGATGCTCTTTACCCATAGGTACTCACTAAGAAACGATTTTGCAAATATAGTTTTTTTTAAGTACCTTAGGGCTCCGCCTCACTGGACATTGAAATTATTTTAGGACCTCCGGAACTGAAATATGACATGGACGATTCTCTTTGCTCATAGGTACTTACTAGGAAACGGTTATGCAAATATAGTTTTTTAAGCTCTTTAGGGCTCCACCCCACTGGACTTCAAAATTACTTTAGGGCCACCGGGGTTAAAATTATATGGATGATTCTTTTTGTTCATAGGTGCTCACTAAGAAACGGTTTTGCACATATCGTTTTTAAGCACTTTAGGGCTCTGCCCCACTGGACTTTAAAATTGCTTTAGGGCCACCGGGGTTGAAATTTGATGTACAATTCTTTTTGTTTATATCTACTCACTAGGAAACGGTTTTGCAAATATAATTTTTAAGCTCTTTAGGGCTCCGCCCCACTGGACTTTAAATTACTTTATTGTCACCATGGTTGAAATTTTACTTGGACATGCCTCTTTGCTCATAGGTACTCACCAAGAATGGTTTTGCAAATATAGTTTTTAGTAGGGCTGTGCTCCACTGAATTTTAAAATTAATTTAGGGCCTCCGGGGTTGAAATTCGACATGGACGTGCCTCTTTGCTTATAGGTGCTCTTGCATTTGCAATTATGATCAATAAGATACTGTTTATCCTTTGGCCTTAGAGTAATATTAATATACTTACTTTCTATGCCATTGACTTTTTTTGTTATATTAAAAAACTTAAAACTTAACTTATCTTTTTTTTGTTATATTAAAATAGCTTTATTTATGTAAACAACTTAATTTGAGCGCAGCAACGCGCGCCGGGTAACTGCTAGTATGGTTATAAAAGACGCACTGCACAGTTGCGAAATCACAGATTCGATTCTAAGTCAATATATTAGAAGTTTTTGTGATGATTTGGAGCTCAACCAATATTGGAACTAGCCGAAGGAAATACAATAAAGATTTAATTGTTATACCGGCAAATATAAAACTGTGCAAAATAAGCACATTTTGCTACTTTTTATAAAGTGTACCAAGTGTAGAAGAATTCTATTTTAAGTTAGGGAACTGTTCCTACAGCTTAATAAATAATGCAATCACTAAATTCTCGCCAATTCTCACCCCCCACTGAGAGTTTAATGAAATGTTCGGAGCGAATTAAGTGTGACGAGTAAAAATTGAGCTTTCACTTGCAGCTGTGGCTTGTATCTTCTGGTTACACTGAATAGAAATCCAATCGGCCGGAAATTTCAGAGTCATATGCTTTAATAAAAAAAAGGTAATTTTTCAACCAATATTTATGTACTCAGTTTCAAGAAGTATTTTATTCACAGTTTGTTCCCTTGTAATAACGAAACAACAAATTATATTCTAAAAGAAAACAAGGCAACATCGGGTAAAACAAAATTAACCTCTTAATTTTATGCTATTTGTATGAAAATGTACGACACAGAACGAATAATTTCATGTTTAAACTGTTCATACGAGAGATGTTTAATTCTGACAATGTGATCTTTCCAATATACAACTTGCCACAACTAATAGTAAAGCAGTTAAAGCTCACTAGTTAAAGCATAACATGCACTAATAGCAGACACTATCCCGAACAAGTCCCAACCACTGCATGAGTCTGTATAAGTCGTCTCACGTCTCACCAATCACTTGACGACCTTCTCCAGTTGACAACTAATTACCAGAGGCTGTCACTGCATCTACACTGGCTACTGACAGCCACTTGCCTTGCAACGTCACAACCATCACCACTGCATGAGTCTGTTCAAGTCGTCTCACGTCTCACCAATCACTTGGAGACCTTCTCCCCCTGACAACTAATTACCAGAGGCTGTCACTGCATCTACACTGGCTACTGACAGCCACTTGCCTTGCAACGTCACTTCACAACCATCACCACTGCATGAATCTGTTCAAGTCGTTTCACGTCTCACCAATCACTTGACGACCTTCTCCAGTTGACAACTAATTACCAGAGGCTGTCACTGCATCTACACTGGCTACTGACAGCCACTTGCCTTGCAACGTCACAACCATCACCACTGCATGAATCTGTACAAGTCGCCTCACGTCTCACCAATCACTTGACGACCTTCTCCAGTTGACAACTAATTACCAGAGTCTGTCACCGCATCTACACTGGCTACTGACAGCCACTTGCCTTGCAACGTCACTTCACAACCATCACCACTGCATGAATCTGTACAAGTCGTCTCACGTCTCACCAATCACTTGACGACCTTCTCCAGTTGACAACTAATTACCAGAGTCTGTCACCGCATCTACACTGGCTACTGACAGCCACTTGCCTTGCAACGTCACTTCACAACCATCACCACTGCATGAATCTGTACAAGTCGTCTCACGTCTCACCAATCACTTGACGACCTTCTCCAGTTGACAACTAATTACCAGAGGCTGTCACTGCATCTACACTGGCTACTGACAGCCACTTGCCTTGCAACGTCACTTCACAACCATCACCACTGCATGAATCTGTTCAAGTCGTCTCACGTCTCACCAATCACTTGACGACCTTCTCCAGTTGACAACTAATTACCAGAGGCTGTCACTGCATCTACACTGGCTACTGACAGCCACTTGCCTTGCAACGTCACAACCATCACCACTGCATGAATCTGTACAAGTCGCCTCACGTCTCACCAATCACTTGACGACCTTCTCCAGTTGACAACTAATTACCAGAGTCTGTCACCGCATCTACACTGGCTACTGACAGCCACTTGCCTTGCAAAGTCACTTCACAACCATCACCACTGCATGAATCTGTTCAAGTCGTCTCACGTCTCACCAATCACTTGACGACCTTCTCCAGTTGTCAACTAATTACCAGAGTCTGTCACCGCATCTACACTGGCTACTGACAGCCACTTGCCTTGCAACGTCACTTCACAACCATCACCACTGCATGAATCTGTTCAAGTCGTCTCACGTCTCACCAATCACTTGACGACCTTCTCCAGTTGACAACTAATTACCAGAGGCTGTCACTGCATCTACACTGGCTACTGGCAGCCACTTGCCTTGCAACGTCACAACCATCACCACTGCATGAATCTGTTCAAGTCGTCTCACGTCTCACCAATCACTTGACGACCTTCTCCAGTTGTCAACTAATTACCAGAGGCTGTCACTGCATCTACACTGGCTACTGACAGCCACTTGCCTTGCAACGTCACAACCATCACCACTGCATGAATCTGTTCAAGTCGTCTCACGTCTCACCAATCACTTGACGACCTTCTCCAGTTGTCAACTAATTACCAGAGGCTGTCACTGCATCTACACTGGCTACTGACAGCCACTTGCCTTGCAACGTCACTTCACAACCATCACCACTGCATGAATCTGTTCAAGTCGTCTCACGTCTCACCAATCACTTGACGACCTTCTCCAGTTGACAACTAATTACCAGAGGCTGTCACTGCATCTACACTGGCTACTGGCAGCCACTTGCCTTGCAACGTCACAACCATCACCACTGCATGAATCTGTTCAAGTCGTCTCACGTCTCACCAATCACTTGACGACCTTCTCCAGTTGTCAACTAATTACCAGAGGCTGTCACTGCATCTACACTGGCTACTGACAGCCACTTGCCTTGCAACGTCACAACCATCACCACTGCATGAATCTGTTCAAGTCGTCTCACGTCTCACCAATCACTTGACGACCTTCTCCAGTTGTCAACTAATTACCAGAGGCTGTCACTGCATCTACACTGGCTACTGACAGCCACTTGCCTTGCAACGTCACAACCATCACCACTGCATGAATCTGTTCAAGTCGTCTCACGTCTCACCAATCACTTGACGACCTTCTCCAGTTGTCAACTAATTACCAGAGGCTGTCACTGCATCTACACTGGCTACTGACAGCCACTTGCCTTGCAACGTCACTTCACAACCATCACCACTGCATGAATCTGTTCAAGTCGTCTCACGTCTCACCAATCACTTGACGACCTTCTCCAGTTGACAACTAATTACCAGAGGCTGTCACTGCATCTACACTGGCTACTGGCAGCCACTTGCCTTGCAACGTCACAACCATCACCACTGCATGAATCTGTTCAAGTCGTCTCACGTCTCACCAATCACTTGACGACCTTCTCCAGTTGTCAACTAATTACCAGAGGCTGTCACTGCATCTACACTGGCTACTGGCAGCCACTTGCCTTGCAACGTCACAACCATCACCACTGCATGAATCTGTTCAAGTCGCCTCACGTCTCACCAATCACTTGACGACCTTCTCCAGTTGTCAACTAATTACCAGAGGCTGTCACTGCATCTACATTGGCTACTGGCAGCCACTTGCCTTGCAACGTCACAACCATCACCACTGCATGAATCTGTTCAAGTCGCCTCACGTCTCACCAATCACTTGACGACCTTCTCCACCTGACAACTAATTACCAGAGTCTGTCACCGCATCTACACTGGCTACTGACAGCCACTTGCCTTGCAACGTCACTTCACAACCATCACCACTGCATGAGTCTGTTCAAGTCGTCTCACGTCTCACCAATCACTTGACGACCTTCTCCAGTTGTCAACTAATTACCAGAGGCTGTCACTGCATCTACACTGGCTACTGGCAGCCACTTGCCTTGCAACGTCACAACCATCACCACTGCATGAATCTGTTCAAGTCGCCTCACGTCTCACCAATCACTTGACGACCTTCTCCAGTTGTCAACTAATTACCAGAGGCTGTCACTGCATCTACATTGGCTACTGGCAGCCACTTGCCTTGCAACGTCACAACCATCACCACTGCATGAATCTGTTCAAGTCGCCTCACGTCTCACCAATCACTTGACGACCTTCTCCAGTTGTCAACTAATTACCAGAGGCTGTCACTGCATCTACACTAGCTACTGACAGCCACTTGCCTTGCAACGTCACAACCATCACCACTGCATGAATCTGTTCAAGTCGTCTCACGTCTCACCAATCACTTGACGACCTTCTCCAGTTGACAACTAATTACCAGAGTCTGTCACCGCATCTACACTGGCTACTGACAGCCACTTGCCTTGCAACGTCACTTCACAACCATCACCACTGCATGAATCTGTTCAAGTCGTCTCACGTCTCACCAATCACTTGACGACCTTCTCCAGTTGTCAACTAATTACCAGAGGCTGTCACTGCATCTACACTGGCTACTGACAGCCACTTGCCTTGCAACGTCACTTCACAACCATCACCACTGCATGAATCTGTTCAAGTCGTCTCACGTCTCACTAATCACTTGACGACCTTCTCCAGTTGTCAACTAATTACCAGAGGCTGTCACTGCATCTACACTGGCTACTGACAGCCACTTGCCTTGCAACGTCACTTCACAACCATCACCACTGCATGAATCTGTTCAAGTCGTCTCACGTCTCACTAATCACTTGACGACCTTCTCCAGTTGTCAACTAATTACCAGAGGCTGTCACTGCATCTACACTGGCTACTGACAGCCACTTGCCTTGCAACGTCACTTCACAACCATCACCACTGCATGAATCTGTTCAAGTCGTCTCACGTCTCACCAATCACTTGACGACCTTCTCCAGTTGTCAACTAATTACCAGAGGCTGTCACTGCATCTACACTGGCTACTGACAGCCACTTGCCTTGCAACGTCACTTCACAACCATCACCACTGCATGAGTCTGTTCAAGTCGTCTCACGTCTCACCAATCACTTGACGACCTTCTCCAGTTGTCAACTAATTACCAGAGGCTGTCACTGCATCTACACTGGCTACTGACAGCCACTTGCCTTGCAACGTCACAACCATCACCACTGCATGAGTCTGTTCAAGTCGTCTCACGTCTCACCAATCACTTGACGACCTTCTCCAGTTGTCAACTAATTACCAGAGGCTGTCACTGCATCTACACTGGCTACTGACAGCCACTTGCCTTGCAACGTCACTTCACAACCATCACCACTGCATGAATCTGTTCAAGTCGTCTCACGTCTCACCAATCACTTGACGACCTTCTCCAGTTGTCAACTAATTACCAGAGGCTGTCACTGCATCTACACTGGCTACTGACAGCCACTTGCCTTGCAACGTCACAACCATCACCACTGCATGAGTCTGTTCAAGTCGTCTCACGTCTCACCAATCACTTGACGACCTTCTCCAGTTGTCAACTAATTACCAGAGGCTGTCACTGCATCTACACTGGCTACTGACAGCCACTTGCCTTGCAACGTCACTTCACAACCATCACCACTGCATTAATCTGTTCAAGTCGTCTCACGTCTCACCAATCACTTGACGACCTTCTCCAGTTGACAACTAATTACCAGAGGCTGTCACTGCATCTACACTGGCTACTGACAGCCACTTGCCTTGCAACGTCACAACCATCACCACTGCATGAGTCTGTTCAAGTCGTCTCACGTCTCACCAATCACTTGACGACCTTCTCCAGTTGTCAACTAATTACCAGAGGCTGTCACTGCATCTACACTGGCTACTGGCAGCCACTTGCCTTGCAACGTCACAACCATCACCACTGCATGAGTCTGTTCAAGTCGTCTCACGTCTCACCAATCACTTGACGACCTTCTCCAGTTGACAACTAATTACCAGATGCTGTCACTGCATCTACACTAGCTACTGGCAGCCACTTGCCTTGCAACGTCACAACCATCACCACTGCATGAGTCTGTTCAAGTCGTCTCACGTCTCACCAATCACTTGACGACCTTCTCCAGTTGTCAACTAATTACCAGATGCTGTCACTGCATCTACACTAGCTACTGACAGCCACTTGCCTTGCAACGTCACAACCATCACCACTGCATGAGTCTGTTCAAGTCGTCTCACGTCTCACTAATCACTTGACGACCTTCTCCAGTTGTCAACTAATTACCAGAGGCTGTCACTGCATCTACACTGGCTACTGACAGCCACTTGCCTTGCAACGTCACTTCACAACCATCACCACTGCATGAATCTGTTCAAGTCGTCTCACGTCTCACCAATCACTTGACGACCTTCTCCAGTTGTCAACTAATTACCAGAGCCTGTCACTGCATCTACACTGGCTACTGACAGCCACTTGCCTTGCAACGTCACTTCACAACCATCACCACTGCATGAGTCTGTTCAAGTCGTCTCACGTCTCACCAATCACTTGACGACCTTCTCCAGTTGTCAACTAATTACCAGAGGCTGTCACTGCATCTACACTGGCTACTGACAGCCACTTGCCTTGCAACGTCACAACCATCACCACTGCATGAGTCTGTTCAAGTCGTCTCACGTCTCACCAATCACTTGACGACCTTCTCCAGTTGTCAACTAATTACCAGAGGCTGTCACTGCATCTACACTGGCTACTGACAGCCACTTGCCTTGCAACGTCACTTCACAACCATCACCACTGCATGAATCTGTTCAAGTCGTCTCACGTCTCACCAATCACTTGACGACCTTCTCCAGTTGTCAACTAATTACCAGAGGCTGTCACTGCATCTACACTGGCTACTGACAGCCACTTGCCTTGCAACGTCTTAACCATCACCACTGCATGAGTCTGTTCAAGTCGTCTCACGTCTCACCAATCACTTGACGACCTTCTCCAGTTGTCAACTAATTACCAGAGGCTGTCACTGCATCTACACTGGCTACTGACAGCCACTTGCCTTGCAACGTCACTTCACAACCATCACCACTGCATTAATCTGTTCAAGTCGTCTCACGTCTCACCAATCACTTGACGACCTTCTCCAGTTGACAACTAATTACCAGAGGCTGTCACTGCATCTACACTGGCTACTGACAGCCACTTGCCTTGCAACGTCACAACCATCACCACTGCATGAGTCTGTTCAAGTCGTCTCACGTCTCACCAATCACTTGACGACCTTCTCCAGTTGTCAACTAATTACCAGAGGCTGTCACTGCATCTACACTGGCTACTGGCAGCCACTTGCCTTGCAACGTCACAACCATCACCACTGCATGAGTCTGTTCAAGTCGTCTCACGTCTCACCAATCACTTGACGACCTTCTCCAGTTGACAACTAATTACCAGATGCTGTCACTGCATCTACACTAGCTACTGGCAGCCACTTGCCTTGCAACGTCACAACCATCACCACTGCATGAGTCTGTTCAAGTCGTCTCACGTCTCACCAATCACTTGACGACCTTCTCCAGTTGACAACTAATTACCAGATGCTGTCACTGCATCTACACTAGCTACTGGCAGCCACTTGCCTTGCAACGTCACAACCATCACCACTGCATGAGTCTGTTCAAGTCGTCTCACGTCTCACCAATCACTTGACGACCTTCTCCAGTTGTCAACTAATTACCAGAGGCTGTCACCGCATCTACACTAGCTACTGACAGCCACTTGCCTTGCAACGTCACAACCATCACCACTGCATGAGTCTGTTCAAGTCGTCTCACGTCTCACCAATCACTTGACGACCTTCTCCAGTTGTCAACTAATTACCAGATGCTGTCACTGCATCTACACTAGCTACTGGCAGCCACTTGCCTTGCAACGTCACAACCATCACCACTGCATGAGTCTGTTCAAGTCGTCTCACGTCTCACCAATCACTTGACGACCTTCTCCAGTTGTCAACTAATTACCAGAGGCTGTCACTGCATCTACACTGGCTACTGACAGCCACTTGCCTTGCAACGTCACAACCATCACCACTGCATGAATCTGTTCAAGTCGTCTCACGTCTCACTAATCACTTGACGACCTTCTCCAGTTGTCAACTAATTACCAGAGGCTGTCACCGCATCTACACTAGCTACTGACAGCCACTTGCCTTGCAACGTCACTTCACAACCATCACCACTGCATGAATCTGTTCAAGTCGTCTCACGTCTCACCAATCACTTGACGACCTTCTCCAGTTGTCAACTAATTACCAGAGGCTGTCACTGCATCTACACTGGCTACTGACAGCCACTTGCCTTGCAACGTCACAACCATCACCACTGCATGAATCTGTTCAAGTCGTCTCACGTCTCACTAATCACTTGACGACCTTCTCCAGTTGTCAACTAATTACCAGAGGCTGTCACCGCATCTACACTGGCTACTGACAGCCACTTGCCTTGCAACGTCACTTCACAACCATCACCACTGCATGAATCTGTTCAAGTCGTCTCACGTCTCACCAATCACTTGACGACCTTCTCCAGTTGTCAACTAATTACCAGAGGCTGTCACTGCATCTACACTGGCTACTGACAGCCACTTGCCTTGCAACGTCACAACCATCACCACTGCATGAGTCTGTTCAAGTCGCCTCACGTCTCACCAATCACTTGACGACCTTCTCCAGTTGTCAACTAATTACCAGAGGCTGTCACTGCATCTACACTAGCTACTGACAGCCACTTGCCTTGCAACGTCACAACCATCACCACTGCATGAGTCTGTTCAAGTCGTCTCACGTCTCACTAATCACTTGACGACCTTCTCCAGTTGTCAACTAATTACCAGAGGCTGTCACCGCATCTACACTAGCTACTGACAGCCACTTGCCTTGCAACGTCACAACCATCACCACTGCATGAGTCTGTTCAAGTCGTCTCACGTCTCACCAATCACTTGACGACCTTCTCCAGTTGTCAACTAATTACCAGAGGCTGTCACTGCATCTACACTGGCTACTGACAGCCACTTGCCTTGCAACGTCACAACCATCACCACTGCATGAATCTGTTCAAGTCGCCTCACGTCTCACCAATCACTTGACGACCTTCTCCAGTTGTCAACTAATTACCAGAGGCTGTCACTGCATCTACACTGGCTACTGACAGCCACTTGCCTTGCAACGTCACTTCACAACCATCACCACTGCATGAATCTGTTCAAGTCGTCTCACGTCTCACCAATCACTTGACGACCTTCTCCAGTTGTCAACTAATTACCAGAGGCTGTCACTGCATCTACACTGGCTACTGACAGCCACTTGCCTTGCAACGTCACAACCATCACCACTGCATGAATCTGTTCAAGTCGCCTCACGTCTCACCAATCACTTGACGACCTTCTCCAGTTGTCAACTAATTACCAGAGGCTGTCACTGCATCTACACTAGCTACTGACAGCCACTTGCCTTGCAACGTCACAACCATCACCACTGTATGAGTCTGTTCAAGTCGCCTCACGTACCAGGTTAAACGAGCTTTGCTCGTTGGTTTCAATTCACTTTTTTTGTCACAGTGTCATGGTAATAAAGCTATTAAATTTCCACTAACAACCAACTACAGTAGACTCCCTCTTAACCGGCCATCTTGGGACTAGGCCTCGGCCGGTTAATGATTTGGCCGATTAAACCGATGTACATTTAAAAATTCCAAACTACAATTTCATATAGACTAAATGCAATTATGGCTTGAAAAAAACCAACTATAAATATATTACTCTATATAATTTATAGCTAACATCCGATACCGATTAAATCAGTGACCAAAAAAACTAATAATAATTCGTTTCCTATATTATCTATTGGATAGCAGGTCCACATTCACTTCCGTCCAGGACAGTACATTTACGTGGTTTGAGAACATCATGATATAATGTGGAATTGAATGATACATTAGATAAAAAAACAAAGATTCCCATGAAACATGGCAGGTTAAAGCAATGTTGAGATAAAAAATGGCCAGTTAAAAAGATGATGTTTTTGTGCCAGGGTAGGCCGGTTAAAGCGGAGACCTGTTAAAAGGTGGCCGGTTAAGAGGAAGTCTACTGTATTCCTCTTTACAGCTTACAGCTGTTTCAAAAAGACTGCTTTACACTAATGTTCCTTTTTTTTTGTATACTTTTCGTTGTTATTTCGTTACCAAAATAGCAACCCATAAGGCCAATGTTGAAACTTACTATTTTAAAACTTAATTTTAGACTAAAGTTTAATTTTTTCTGGGATTGACGCTGTTTCTAAACTTATTTTTGGGCCAAAACACTCTTAAATGCAAAGTGTAAGCAAAATCTACCCGCTAGATTTCGAGATTGTGAAACACACATCCCTTCAGACAGTTCTCGTATTATCGTATAGGAGTACCAGGTTAACTGAGCCTTGCTCGTTGGATTTAATTCACTTTTGTTGTAGTGTCATGGTAATAAAGCTATAAAATTTCCACCAACAACCAACTACACCTCTTCACAGTTAACAGCTGTTTCTAAAAGACTGCTTAAATAAATGTTACTTAATTTTTTATACCTTTCGTATCAATCGTATACAACATCATATCAAGAGTAACAAAAATGAGCACTCCCACCATCTATACCCACCAGTGGCCACTGATTTTTATATGACATTGAAAAATCTGGGTACTCAATGTTGCCAACCCTAATTTGATGAAGTACTTAAAAAAACAAAATTTATTTCGAACATCCTGCAACATCTCTCGGGTTAACTAAAGAAGAGTCAGGCAATATGTAAAAAGGTTGATTGCATTTTTATTGTCAGCGCTGGTCAGGTACAAATAAATAGGAACATTTAACAATTGTAGCCTACCTCTCCAGCTACTGTTGTAAGCAAAATTTCTTACAGCAGTTTATGTTTTACAGGTTGGCAAAGAAGACGAACGAGCAAAGAAAGGAGATACCGCTAGTCAATAATGATGACTCATCATAGATGTTTTTCATATAATTGTTTGTGAATAGTTTTATAAATATTATACATATTATACAAGTTGAATTTAAATTTTCTTGTTTATATATAAATCCTGTGTCATTTTTCAATAATTTTTTCATATTGGCTTGCATTTTTTAAGTTTGCATTTTTTTACCAAGAACACATATATATTCTACTCATTAGTTTAATAATGTTAGAAACTTTTTTGTATTTTCCTTAATGACATTCAGATTTGGTTGAATTGAAATTTATTTGATATTTTGTTTAATTTATTTTTGCTCGTATACTTCTGATAAGAGTATATATTTATAGATGATTAAATGGTCTAATGAGGAAGGGGTTTAAAAAATTCAGTACACCTATTATTAATGAACAGAGTTTCTCATAACAGTTTGAATTCATAAATCTATGATTGATTATCATATTTTTTGTACTTGCTTGAGTGTGTATAAATTGAACACAATAAAATTATGCTCAAAACTTTAGTTAACAGCACTTACATTTTTTATTTAACACAGGAAACTATTTTGCATATGTATATCCATATATTTTTTTATTCTTTTAAAAATACTTTCTAGTTTGAATTTTTATGGAGGTAAACTTTCCACTCTAGAGGGGGGGGGGGGCCTTATTTTCCACATTCAAAGCTAATGTTGTAAATCGTTTTTTCTGTATTAGTTGAGTGGTAGTTTCCATCATGGAAAGTTTTTTCTATGTGAAAAGTGTTTTACAACAGAGGTAAGTCAAGGTCTGAAAATGTGATTGTGCCCAGAAAATGACTTGCGCTCCAAGTGATGAACAATGTGCTCTGAGATAGTAAAAAATGCTTGTAAATGGTTTGAGTAGAGGTTTCAAATTTTTGTTTGATATTTGGGATGATTTAACAATGTTTTTCAGGATCTATATGAAAGGTTTTGGAGGGAAGTTACAAACATTTATAAAAACATTTTTTAAGAAAGTCAGACATCTGCTAAAAGTTATTTTAGTGATTTAGAAACGTGTTTTAGTAGCTTCATAAAATATTTTTTGAGGAAAGTAGGAGTCATTTTTAAAATGATTACTGAAAACCGTTCTAAAATCATTTTTTATAATCCTTAGGAAAATATTTTTGAAATCATTTGGAACACCTTTCTAAAGTATGTTTAAAACGTTTTCCAGGTCTTACATAAAACGTTTTCTGAGGAAAGAACAAGAGATTTTTAAAATGATTTCTGAAAACCCTTCTAAAATCATTTTTTATAATCATTAGGAAAATATTTTTAAAATCATTTTGAACGCCTTTCTAAAGTATGTTAAAAACGTTTTCCAAGTCGTACATGAAACGTTTTCTGAGGAAAGTAGGAGAGATTTTTAAAATGATTTCTGAAAACCGTTCTAAAATCATTTTTTATAATCTTTAAGAAAATATTTTAAAAATCACTTTGAACATCTTTTTTAAGTATGATTAAAACGTTTTCCAGGTCGTACATAAAACGTTTTCTGAGGAAAGTAGGAGAGATTTTTAAAATGATTTCTGAAAATCGTTCTAAAATCATTTTTTTTAATCATTAGGAAAATATTTTTGAAATCATTTGGAACACCTTTCTAAAGTATGTTTAAAACGTTTTCCAGGTCGTACATAAAACGTTTTCTGAGGAAAGTAGGAGTGATTTTAAAAATGATTTCTAAAGTCGTTAACAAAATCCTTTTTTTACATCCCAAGCAAAATATTTTCTTAGTTATTTTTAACACGTTTTAAAATATTTCTAAAAATATTTCCTTACATCATTTTAGAACATTTTCCGTGAAAAGTAGGCGTTGATTTTTAATATCTTTTTGGTGTACGTTTTGCAGTCATTTTAAAAATATTTCTCGCTACTTGGGTATGTCGGGGCTTAGGCCAAGGGATTGCTCAGATGCATTCAAACACTTGAACTTGTTAACTGTACCTTCACTTTTTATTTTTGAAGCAATAAAAAATGCAAGAATTATTACAAATCAAACTAGCTACTCAGTAACACACAACTACAACACCAGATTTAGAAACAATAGACCCTCAGTTCAACACAATCTCAGAATTTTCGAACAGAAACCAAGAAGACATCAGGGCATCAGACTTTTCAATAAACTCCCTCAAACTCTGAGAGAGATCCAGGACACAAAAAAATTTTGTGTCTCGTTGAACAAACTCCTGGTCCAGGAATGTTTCTATTCCCTGGACGATTTTCTGCAAACAAATTGGTAGGATCATCTCTTCTTCTTTTTTGACTATTGTCCCCATGGATGAATGTAAAATTCCTCCCCCTCCCCTCCTCTGCGGTAATTTCCGAGGAGAATATTCAACTTTGATGACTGGTCCTATGCCGTCTTCTGCGGTCTACGGGACGACGAGGGATAAGTAAGTAAGGTGACGGTAACAGTACTTGATACTTTGCTTCTTTCTCGTTCACTTTTCACTTACTTTCGCTTATTTTTCTTCTCCTCCGCATTCCTCGAGAACGGGGGATTGTCAAGTTCCCGTTGACTCGGCAGAGTTTTGGGAGCGTCAGGGGGGCTTCCTAAAAGAGAAGCATAGGCCGTTTTCTAGTAATTAGGCCAGGGGAGGAAAAGTCAGGCAATATATGGAAACATACCTTGGAAATTCGAGGTGATTGCATGGCTAAGTAAGCTATTTTGATTTAAATATGAAAAACTCATCTTAGCTGTAAAAACTATTTTGAATTAAGAAAAGTTTTAGACCTCTCTTGAATTTGTTTGCAGAGTCTATTTGTTTTATTACATTAGGTAGGGACTGGAAAATTTTTATACCAATGTATTCAAGCTTTTTTCATAAAGAGTTAGTCGTCCAGCATTCCACTGATCCAAAAGTATTAATTTTCTACTGATAACATTTGTATAAGAATGAATTTAAGGGTCTAGAGAGAAAATAGTTTTGTGGTTTTTGTGTCAATGGATTTCTTATTGACCCTAGATAGTGTGGATAGAGATCAATTAATTTCAAAGCTACCTTTCAGACAGACGGCAGACCGTGCCTGTTTGTGGTGTTCATAGCGATGAACTTCCTGTTGACTATGGGGTAGTAGGTAGTACAAGGAAGTACCCTCGGGCCGATACTCTTTCTAATTTACATAAATAATATTTCAAAGCTATCTAACTTATCCAGTAAAATATTTATCTTTGCAGATGACACTCTCATTTTTATTAACCCTCGAGAGGTCGCGCAAAATATATCACTTTAGAGGTCGCGCACGGTGGATTCCACCGGGTTTATAAATAAATGCTAATGTTGTACACATTTCCATTTTATTGATTACAATTCAAAATATTACATAGAATATTAACTAATAAAACACTATATGAACTATATCACTATACTATGAACATATAGTATAAAAATTATACTATATGAAAACAAGTTAGCTACCTGTGGTTTCCACCGTGCGCGACATCATATGTTATACAATGCTGTCGCGCACGGTGGAAACCACAGGTAGCTAACTTGTTGCAATACAGCAGCCGACTGGCTTGTTGGAGGGGGTGAGGGAATGCGCGATAGCGTAGCAGACGAGTCCATTTGAAGGTACAGGAGGGGGGGTAGCGCTAAGCTTCCACGCTGAGAAGTAAAAAAAAAATTACCTATCGCCCGGTGGAAAAGACAGCGGCGCGACCCCTCGAGGGCTAAAGACAAATCATATGGGAAGGAGAGCTAGAGAAAAATCCATGTCTGATCTCACGTCCATAAAATACCCCCGTCGCAGCAGACCTGCATATACTCAGCGAATTTCCAATCGATTTTGAGATATTGTATTTTCCCCGTAAACACCATAGGACCATAGGAATGGGTATGTAGGTTTGCTGCCATGAGATGTTGTTAGAAAATGTTAGTTTTGTTAGGAAATGTAATAGTTAAGATTATAGGTAAGGTAAATATCAAACTATCAATATTTGGCACTTTTTAATTTACCCCATAAACCCCATATGAGTTTGAGTATGTAGGTTTGCCGCCTTATGGGTGTTGTAAGCAAATATCAGTTAAACCCTACCTAGTGAATGTGCATACCAAATATTATCAAGTTATGGTGTTCTTTTAATTTTCCCCATAGGGGTGAAACAAAGTTTTATCAAGTTATTCCAATAAATAAGCGAGATACAGGGTTTTGTTGATTTCCTATAAGATTAACAGGGAAAACTTATATATGGCTTTTCTCCGTAACCTGTTAAGCCAAGTTAAAAATTCAAAATACTAAATTGTTTGTTTTTTAAGCTCTTTTAAATAGTTTTAGTTAAAATTGTTGAATTTTGAAAATTATGCTCCAAAAATGCCGAAAACCCATTTTTGATCCCTTTGAAACCCCATAAAACCTCGTTCCCATAATCCGATCAAGCTGGTTCGTGAACTCATGAAAGTTGACCTAGTCTTATACCTTCATACCAAATTTCATCAAAATTGGAGGTCCCTGTCTTGATACTTACTTACTTACTTGATACTTGAATCCTTCATCGATGACTGGAAACACCAGATTGATTGCGTCATAGTTAGCTTGTTGGCCCACTAGTTTTAAGTTCCCTTCGATGGCGCCGGTAACTAAAGTAGTGGCTCTTTATTTAATTAAGAGTTATCAGTACCACAGACACATAGATATGTATATACATATATATAAAAATGATGAAGCCAAATGGTTTTTTTGGCTTCTGGGAACCTCAAAATGAAAAAAGTAACATGGTCCCGGGGAGACCTACGGTAATAGCTTATTCCCTATGGAAAATTCGTTTAAAATAAAAAAATTATGAATTTGATGTGGATAAATGACAATTTTCTTAATCACTACACAACCAAAATACGCCCGTCGCAGCAGAGAAACAACAAACAAACTCATTCCATGTAATTTTAATCTTTGTTGGTTATTTTATTCTTCAGCTGTATTAAAAAATCCACTCTTTATGTAATAACTTGGAGTGAAGATCATTCGGTTCCGTTAGAACTTCTCTAAGTTTTAGAAAATAAATTTTATTAAACAATAAAAATCAACAAAGATGAATATTAGACCTTCAAGGCAAAGTTTGAAAGTTTAGATCCAAATCCGACTGATAATTGTAGTTCAAGCCTCTATCCAAATGTCTAACCAATCTAGTGCAAAAGCCGTCTTTCACAATGACGGCACTCCCAACCTTAGTATATTTCCATGACACTAACTCGGTTAACACCTTATTGTTGTACAGTCGAGATGTGAATGACGCAGAATCTGACATTAGAAGACCTCCGATGGCTGCACGGCATTGTTGACCGAGAGAACAGGACAGTAACGCTGCCACTGGACGTCAACGGGACTAGCCTGCAGTACCACCTCAGGCTCAACCAGGTCTGGGTGTCATTTGAAATTTGTAATCTATGATTGGTACTTTTTCAGATTACCTTATCCAATTTACAATGATAAGGGATCTCAAAACATTAAGTAAAAACAATTTTGATGATTTAATTTTGGTGAAATTCATATTCTATTTTAGCTATTTAAAGAAGCAATCTTAATTTCCGAACATGAACATGGATGTATTTAGGTATTGATATCAGGGGTTGCAAACTCTTAAAAGTTAAGAGATATTCGAATACCAAACAGGGACTTATTTAAGTATCTGCCCCCTCTAGGCAGCAAAGTTTGCCCCTTTTTAGTTTTTTTGTTGCGCTATTTTCTTGCAAATGGGATTCTGATTTATATTCGCAGAATGCAACGTTTTTGTATCCAGACCAAGCAGAAATCATGATGGCATTTTGCAGTCCCTGTTGTGAAAACAGCACACAAAAATGTCCGTGTATAATTAATATTAACTTTGAAAGGAAGCATCAAGTTGTAGACTTACAAGCCATTAAAAAAGTGATTGTATAATTCAAACTAAGAGATGTTTATTCAGTTCAACATTTTACAAACGATTTCACAAAGTTGATAAAAATCACAATCAATACCTACCTATACAGACAATGTTGACATTGTCATTTGGGTGAGCCTTCATTTTCGTCACCTGCCCCACTGTGTGCTGCCGGATATCCTGGCCAGTGTTACCAACTATCCGCTACTACTGCCCGCTGCTCAACAGGTAAAGTCTCAACAAAACTTATCTTCACCTTCATGGGCAAATAAATGGCTTTAGACCAACTTCCAATTAAGTGGGTAGAGTAGAAACAACGACAGGGGACACTGCTGCCACTATGATAGAGCTAACTACACAAGTCTGACTAGGTTAAGATTTACTGTAATGTGTATTGTATTTATATTGTATCTATTTTTGTAATAAAATTGTTTTAAAAACACTTAATTTAATTTCTTTAAATTATTACAAGCAATTTTAAATTTAAAAAATAGTTAATGCCAAAAGTTTAACTAATTTTCAGTAAAATGTTACCAAGTTTGGTAAATTGGGATCGCCTCTTTCTTTCCAACAAAAATTGTCCAACTCTAATGGCAGTCAACAAATTAAAAGTTTCTTCTCAGGAAAATCTGGTATAGAAATGTTTATCTTTATCACTTTACAACTCAAAACAAAACACCAACTTTAGTTTTCACACTGTAAAAAATTTTACTAACTGTTGTCATTTACAGTAAAATGCCACAAACTTGACTCCTATGGTGACTCTTACCAATGTATACAGAACCGAATAAGTAGGGACATCCTTATGGGGAAGTGAGAATGCCGCCCCTGAATCACAGATTGAACCACCAAGACGTAATTTTTATTCAAGGATCATGCTGATTGGTTGAATGGAAACAGATGGCAGGAATAATTTTGCAGACGTTTGTTATTGTTTTGATTTTTGTTTAGCATCAGCGCTTTATTTTACTCTGGTTTTCGGGGGCAAAACTAAAATTTTTTAACATGGGATGTCCCTACTTATTCGGTTCTGTATACATTGCCCTAACTCAGCCTGTTGTATGGCAAACTTTAACACCAAATGGGATATCACTTAGCAGGATGTAGTGTGTAAGGAATCATTTGATGCATGGGTTAATGCATAAGATGATCTGAGCATAGCACTCACATTGTGGTTTTACTGCTACTACAAAACTTTAAATGCTTCTATCCACAAAACAATAAAAATATCAAATAGTTATTAAATTGTACCAATGTCTTTACCACATATTATAGGCAATGACTTAAATGTGATCTTAATTTTTTCTATCTATTTTTATATTATTATGTATCATATAATCTTTTAACTTCATGTAACAACATTGGTAGCATTTCCCACACACAATGTAATGAATTTGTGGTTAATTTATAAGGTATGCAACAACAAGATCAGTATGCAAGACACTTCAACAAAACAATGACTTCAGAATATAATAAATTGAAATAGTATTTTGAAATGATTAATTGAGGGGGACTAGGATAATAAAAATATCAAAATATAGCTTAAATAAATAAATAGTTTATTACAGTTAAAGTTAAAACAGTTTACATGCCGAATCAGATTCTTTGTAGTCAATATCCTTGGTATTTGAACATTAAAAAACTATATAATACACAAGAAACTATAGGGACTCTACAGAACTAGATAAATAAAACAAGGATAAATTTTAGTTTTTATGTGACAGATCATACCAAAACATGACCTTATGAAAACTAACATCTTGACTAAACCTATAGAGAACTATTTAAAATATTTTCACTATTGTTAAGTATGCTTTATAGAGCATGTAATCTATATGTAATTAACCTCTTAACTATACTCTCTTAAGAGTTAATTTTATAAAGAAAATCTATTTTTCATAAACTAAAATAGGCCTACTTTATTACAAGCTATCCAAATATAATTTATTCAAATTAAATTAAACTTGACAAAACACTAATGACCAAACTTTTTTAACAAAGATAAACTACCAAGTAGGCCTACAAACACATTTGAATTAAATAATAATATTTATGATAAATTATTTAATAATAATTGGCACACCATTATTCATCTACTTTAGTAATGTTACATTTAAACATCTACAAATAACTACTTACATATTACCTTAACAGATAATAAACATGCAACCCTAATTACAATAAATACATAGTGACAAGCCATTGAATGGAATTAGCCAATTTTTAACTAAACAACGTTGCAAGAGTCTATTTTTTAATGATGCCTGAAAAAGGTAATACTAAACATTGTCACTAAGAGGGTTAAACATATTTCTATCAAAGATTTTTATTGTTACAGCTACAACACAAGCAAGCTGCTATGGGAAGTTCAAATCTATTTTCATATTACAATAAGCTGCCCTAGAATAGGATATGTGGGTACATGTTATAATCTGTATACACTAAGCAAAAGGTAACAAACGCTTACTTGAGGTCAGGATGTAGTCTGGCCATGTGACTGTTCAAATTTCCCTTCACTGCAGCTCTATACTGACAGTGTGGACATGCGTGAGGTTTCTCTCCTGTGTGTGTTCGCATATGTAAAATCAAGCTATATCTCTGAGCAGCCCTGTAGGAGCAGACAGTACAGCAGTACGGACGGTCACCACTGTGTGTGCGGGAGTGGTTCCTCATGCTACTGCTAACAGCTGTTTTATAATTACACTCAGTACAAGCGTACACCTTCTCCCCGCTGTGCTGTGTCATGTGCCGTCTGAGAGCACTACTCTGTGTTGCAGCGTACGGACACTGATCACACTTGTACGGCCGGTCACCTGTGTGTACGCGTTTATGTCTGACAAGTTGTTGAGCTCGTGTAAATCCTTTACCACAGTCATTACATTTGTGCGGCTTCACATCACTATGGGTCATCATATGGCGCTTCATTTCACTACCTTTTGCATTTTTATAGTCACACAGGTTGCAGCAGTAGGTCTTCCTGCCGTCCACCATCATGGCCAACTGTTGTACATTGGTTGGCTCCAACGAAGGCTTCACAGTTTTCACAGTTCTGCTGCCTCTGCACTTTTTCTCATGTACCTCCAGGTACAAAGGGGATGTGTAAGTTACGTTGCATTTGTCACACGAAAACACCTTATCTGGAATAAAATATAATTACCTTTATAATAAGGCCCACAGAGAATTGTTTAGGTGTACTGATATTTAATTTTATATAATAAAATAAACGTATAAAATTAGTTGTAAGAAGAAGCATTTTGATTTGATCTGGTGGCACTACTATAAATAAATCAAATTCAATCAAAGTTGAACATTAAAATCATAATTGACATGCAAAGTGAACAGTAATGACGTACTAATTATAATTAATTATAATCAGTTAGTAATAATTAGTTAATAATTAATTTTTTTATTCTATTTAGCATTGTATAACTTCCAAATATTAATTGAAATGTAATGAAAATAATATCCAGTATATGTAAACTAATTGTAATTCAATTTTAAGTAGACAAAATTTGTAAACAAATGAACTTACTCTCTTATCCTTAACATGATTTTTACATGAAAGATAATAAACAATTTTATCTTTCATTTTTATTTTTTTTATTTGTTTTTATTTATTTTTTATTTATCTTTCGATTTTATCTTTTTTTTTATTCATGATTTTTACATGAATAATTTTTAAATAATAAACGTCAAATAAAACTTGAATTGTATATTAAATAGCATTAAAATTTACCTGTAGCTAATTGATCTATTTGTGGTGGCCAGACTAAGATCATTCCTTCCTGGTAGTCCCATAAGCCTACCAGTTACTGCACACCAATTTGTGGATTAAAAGTAAACCACGCTTTATTCAGTATCCTTCTTTGATTTAGGGAAATGTCTGTATAAAATGTTTATTTGATTTCAAATGTCTTAGTAGTCTAAAAATCTAAATCTTTTTGTCTCTAAATTTTGCCTAATATTAATCAATTTTTTAAAACATTAATATATCTCTAATTGGTTGGATTCAATATTTAAATAAATCATATGCCTAAGAAGTATAGGGATGGATTAGTATGCGGGTGGTCAACAACTGGATGTCCAATCACGGTCTCTCACTTGCTCTCAGTAAGACGGAGATCGTGATTCTTACGAAGAAGAGGATCGACACCGTCGTCCCGTTTCGAGTGGGAAGGGAGGTGGTCACATCAACTCGTGCCGCCAAATACCTCGGGGTTATGGTGGACACCAAGTTAAGCTGGAGGGATCAGATCTTCCGTACGGCGGACAAGGCCGCTAAGGTAGTGACTTACCTTAGTAGGCTGATGGCCAATGTCGGGGGTCCCCGATCCAGCAGAAGACGTCTGTTGATGTCCGCGGTCCAGTCCGTGCTTCTTTACGGGGCAGAGGTGTGGGCAGGCGCTCTAGATAAGGAGTGCTACAGGTTGCGACTCGCCCGGGTTCAGCGTCAAGCTGCGCTCCGGGTGTGTTCCGCCTACCGGACAGTGTCCGAGCCTGCCGTCCTGGTGGTCGCCGGAGTCATCCCTGTCAAGCTCTTGGCAGGGGAGAGGAAAGCGATTTATCAGAGACAAGGCGAGATCGGCAAGGACACGGCAAGAACAGAAGAGCGCTCCCGAACCTTCCAGCAGTGGCAACACAGCTGGGAGCACGACACCCGAGGACGATGGACTGCGCGACTTATCAAGCAGGTCCAACCATGGGTGGAACGGCGGCATGGGGAGGTGGACTACTACCTGACCCAATTTTTGACAGGTCACGGCTATTTTCGGTCGTACCTGAACCGTATGGGAAAGACCGGTTCACCGGACTGCATTTATTGCCCGGGTGTTCCCGACGATGCGGAACACACATTCTTCCGCTGTCCCCGTTGGGAAGGGCCCCGCCTAGAGGCCACACAAATCTTTGGTGCATTTTCGGTGGACTCGGTCTGCCAAAAGATTTTGGAGGATGAGGGCAACTGGGATTGTTTGTCACAGTTCGTCCGGGGCATCCTCCTGGAAAAGAAAACCGATCTGGACCGCGAAGTGGCCCAGATCCCTTGATCGAGCGGCTGGATAAGGAGCGAGCCCCACGGGCGTAAGCCAAATTTAGGCCTAGCCTGACGTAATGTGACAAACAATTCCAGGTTAGATTCCTAAAGAGTAGAGGAGGTTTTTTAGTGGGTAAACTCGTTTTTAGGGGAGCCCCACACTACAGGCTGGCCACCTGTGTGCGTAATGCATTTTTCCGCCTCTCCCTCAAAAAAAAAAAAAAAAAAAAAAAAAAAGAAGTATAGGGAGTCCGACTTTTATTTTCCAACAAGATCAATCAAAACTTTCCCACAGGCCTGGTTGGTGTTCTGCTTCAAGTATGTTATTGACCATCATAGTGGTGCTACTATACAGTGTATTCATTTTTTATGCTCATCATTGGGATTTCTACTGGTTTGTTCGCTGTGCTCGAAAAACTGATTTTTGCTCAAAACTTCTTTTGCCTATAACTTTGTTATTTGTTGAAATACAAAAAAAAAAAAAAACTTTTTGGACAAAACTTTACTGAAATTTTACGTAGATTCTGAATATTAAAATTAAACTTTTTACTTCAAACGGTTTTTGAGATATTTTAGACAAGTTGATTGTTTTTAATGCAAGAATGTATTTTTCATCATCATAAAAAAGAAATAGTTTTTCTGACCACGAAATTACCAAATATGGCGTATTTATTTATCATAGTAGTTTTTTAATTATAAAAAATGTGATTAATAAACAACCCTGAAATGCTAATAATGAGGATGCTTCTAGCATGCGGTGCAACAATGGTGTAAATCAGCTGTTTTTCATTTTGTGTTTCATATTTTGTTGCTTACATTGTTGATCAGCTGTTTACCGGCATCCGCGGTTCCCATAAAATGGTGTAAATCAGGTGTTACATGGGATGCTGGTAAACAGCTGATCAACAATGTAAGCAACAAAATATGAAACACAAAATGAAAAACAGCTGATTTTCCACTATGATTAATGCCAATTTAGGTTATTTTAAGAGAAAAATCTCAATAACTCCATTATTTGTTGGCGGATCCTTACAAACTTGGTTTTGTTGTTTAGATAATTTAATTTGTCAATTTTTTTGTGTCTTGTAATATTTTCATAAAAGTTACCGTTTCTGAGATATTTGAGTTTAAAATTTTTAAATGGCCGCCATTTTGAAAATATGCATTGGAAAAAAATAATTTTTATTGTGGAAATGGACATTAGTATTATAAAAATCCATGCCAAATATGAAGTTCCTAGATCAATCCGTCACGGAAATAAAAATTATTAAATGGAAAAACAAAATGGCGGATATCTGGGCAAATATGCATTTTCGGACATACCTTCATAGGAACTTCTTTCTTTACTTTTGTATCAGCAATCACATCCCAAAGTCTGGAAAGGTTTTTTTTTTCGGACACCCTGTATAACTTTTAAAAGATTTACCCATAAGAATAACATGGGAAACTTGATTTGAATTTTTTCTATAACCAGTTAAGCTATTTTAAAGATTCAAAATACCAAATTGTTTGTTTTTTAAGCTCTTTAAAACGGTTTCAGTTAAAATTGATAAATTTTGAAAATTTTGGTCCAAAAATGCCAAAAACCCATTTTTGACCCCTTTGAAACCCCATAAAACCCCATTCCCATAACCCGACAATGCTGGTTCGCGAACTCATGAAAATAGACTTGGTCTTACAACTTCCTACCAAATTTCATCAAAATCGGGGGTCCCCTTCAAAAGTTATCAGAATAACGTCCTAAATACATTATTTTGGGTTTTACGACCAAACTAATATGAACAAGTCGTGTAATTTTAAAAAATCACAAAATACGCCATTGCAGCTAAACGGTTTAAGTCCGATATGGGGTTATATACATTTTTTTGTTCCTTTTGATAAGTAGAATCAACAGTTAAATTTAATGTAGTCAGTAGAGACTCACCCTGTATATATACATATATATGAAAATGAACGAATGGTGTTTTTGGCTTCTGGGGACCTCAAAATGAAAAAGTAAAGTGGTCCCGGGCTTAGGTCTTACCATGGCTACTACCGTAATAGCATATTCCTTATAGGGAAATTCGCTAAAATTTAACTTACCATAAAATAGGTTTAAAACAATCAAAGAACTTACTTTCAACGTTGACTGCTGTCGAACAACACAGGATTTTTTTCTGCTGCTTCTCCTAAAACAAAATATCTGTTAACGTATCAAAGACATTAAAAATATAAGTTGCTACCGAAGAACATAACGTGAATTAAGATGAGTGATAACTGGATTGCTGACCACTAATTCCCCTCAACTTTCGGAGGCATACCTTCAAGTTTATTTTCCACAGACAAATATTTCTACGTAAAAACCTATCATTTATTTTCCAAGCTCTTAAGGAAATTCATAAAGGCCAATGTGAGGCTAAGAAGACAAATTTAAAGGAATGCTAAGTAAAACTAGGAGTTAAATTAGTTTCTCTTTTAAGAAACAGTGGGGCGGAGGGTCTGCATAAGGAAGCTACCACCAAGGGCCCATCGGTCTATAGGCAACGCGCCAAGGTACAAATTTCAACTTTTATAACATTTTAGAACTATTTTTATTCATAATTATAACTTACTAGTATATGTGTTGCTCAAAATCGAGCAATTTATTTTAATACAATACAAATGTTACTTTTATCTCTAAATGAATGACGTCCGACCAATCAAATATTGTAAATCTCTTTAATCACCGAAACCACACGTATTTACAGCTTATTCTTAATAGATGTTCAAAATGCTTTATTCAATCACAATGTTATTGAAATGGGAAATTTTGAGATTTCAATGGTGGATAGCGCCTTTATTATCAGTCCGACTCTCATCAGTTTTTGGCGGAAACAACTACAGACCAAGCCACTGTCTCAAATTTAAATTATTAAATGTAAAAAAATACTCTCACTTAAAAAAAAAAAAAAAAAAAAAAAAAAAAAAAAAAAAAAAAACGTCGCAGCAGACCTGCGTACTTAGCGAATTTCCAAACGATCTTGAGATATTGTATTTTCCCCATAAACACCATAGGAATGGGAATGTAGGTTTGCTGCCTTGGGATGTTGTTAGAAAATGTTAGTTTTGTTAGGAAATGTAATAGTTACGTTAGGTAATGTCAAACTGTCTCAATATTCGGTACTTTTTAATTTTCCCCATAAACCCCATGGGGGTGAGTACGTAGGTTTGCCACCATATGGGTGTTGTAAGCAAATATCAGTTGAACCCTACCAAGTGAATGTATATACCAAATTTTATCAAGTTATTCCTTTAAATAAGCGAGATACAGGGTTTTGTTGATTTCCCATAAGATTAACATGGAAAACCTATTTTTGGCTTTTCTCCGTAACCTGTCAAGCTAAGTTAAAAATTCAAAATACTACATTGTTTGTTTTTTTAAGCTCTTTTAAACGGTTGCAGTTAAAATTGTTGAATTTTGAAAATTGTTCTCCAAAAATGCAAAAAAACCATTTTTGACCCCTTTGAAACCCCATAAAACCCTGTTCCCATAACCCAATCATGCTGATTCGCAAACTCATGAAAATAGATCTCATCTTACACCTTCATACCAAATTTCATCAAAATCGGAGGTCCCCTTCAAAAGTTATCGGTACCACGGACACATACAGGGTGAATCTCGTAAGGTGTCCTAAATGGATTACAGACGAACGCTTTGCCCTACATCCTTCAAATAAAATTATTTCCCACTAAATTGACCCCAAGGAATAATTTAAAAATATTTTTAACGTTGTATAAATACAGGGTGTACCAAAAACTGGGGGTCACAGGTTCGAATCTTGGAAATTTCAAATACAAACATATGTCATATTATACATCATTAGAAAGATCTATTTAATAGAAACATTTTGGTGAAAACAGAATTTAGTTATCTTTATTCGTTTCAAAATGGCGTCCATTTTTGTAGCCAAATTAAAAATTTACGGAATACCCCGTAATTCTTTTATTATTTGTCATAAATGACTTCTGATTCAAAATAGTTATTTGAAATGAGCTAAGCTTTACAATGATATGTCACAAGACCACATTTATTAAAAAACTAAAATTTTAAAAATTTAATATTTTTGAAAATGTTTACATAAACGAAACTCAAAAATTTCAAATGCTAACCCATGTCATTTTGTATATCATCTTGAAGCTCTCGTTGAACTGAGCAACTTTGTAATTTACACTAATGCCGTATCTCTTTTGGTTTTGTAATAGTAGCGTAAAAATGTCATTTTCCCATATGTTTTGCATGTTAATTAATCAGGACATGATAGTAAGGCAGTTTTTCTTCCATTGTTGCCTTACCATTAAATTAACATGCAAGTTATATGGGGAAATAAAGTTTTTCCGTTATTACTACAAAACCAAAAGAGATACGGCATTAGTGTAAATTATAAATATGCTCAGTTCAACGAGAGCTTTAAGATGATATACAAAATGACATGGGTTAGCATTTGAAATTTTTGAGTTTTGTTTATGTAAACTTTTTCAAAAATATTAAATTTTGGAAATTTTAGTTTTTAAATAAATGTGGTCTTGTGACATATCATTGTAAAGCTTATCTCATTTCAAATAACTATTTTGAATCAGAAGTAATTTATGACAAATAATAAAAGAATTACAGGGTATTCCGTAAATTTTGATTTTGGCTACAAAAATGGACGCCATTTTGAAACGAATAAAGATAACTAAATTCTGTTTTCACCAAAATGTTTCTATTAAATAGATCTTTCTAATGATGTATAATATGACATATGTTTGTATTTGAAATTTCCAAGATTTGAACCTGTGACCCCCAGTTTTTGGTACACCCTGTATTTATACAACGTTAAAAATATTTTTAAATTATTCCTTGGGGTCAATTTAGTGGGAAATAATTTTGTTTGAAGGATGTAGGGCAAAGCGTTCGTCTGTAATCCATTTAGGACACCTTACGAGATTCACCCTGTATATATATATATATATATATATATATATATATATATATATATATATATATATATATATACATATATATATATATGTATATATATATATATATATATATATACATATATATGAAAATGAACGAAGGGTGTTTTGGGCTTCTGGGGACCTCAAAATGAAAAAGTAACATGTCCCCGGGCTTAGGTCTTACCATGGCTACTACCGTAATAGCGTATTCCCTATAGGGAAATTCGCTACAAAAAAAAAAAAAAAAAAAAAAAAAAAACATCTGTCACTATGGCCCATTGATAAAATAATTTTTTCGGCACAGAATAAATTTTAGTTATTGAATAGGCTTACTTTTATGTAAGTGAAAAATGAATGCCACTTATATCCTGTATGACTTTGTTGCAAGCTCAATCTTCATCTCAGGCTAAAAACAATCAAAAAGACTTTGATTTTACTATGCTGTTTTACTATACTTTGCTTTATTATGGTATTACAAAGTGCAAACGCTTGCAAACAAAAGCTTACTGATAAAAAGAGAAGTAACACTAACGTCAGTGTTTTATCATTTTCCTTTCTTAGGGATCCCTACTCCCTACTTTTTCCCTACTTAACACATTCCCGGCAGCGGACGTTCTGATACGTCAACTCAACTCAAAGATAGGTCACAGAAATTCAGCACTGGGAAAGAATGACACTCCAGCATGTCACCATGCATGGTTGTGTTAATGTTGCTGTGGATAACTAGGCTCCTCAGGGACCCTCAATAGTTATCTGAGAGTCCACTCGAGAAAATCTACTTTCTAGCATCTTTTACTATATAAAAGTATGTGTTTAGGTAGAATTTTTTTTTAACTCAGTGGGACAAAACCTTGAGAACATAATGAAGTATTTTTCCCAACACGTTAGTGGATTCTGCCTGCATATTGTACACAATTTGATTAGTCTGAGAACAGACACTGACCATATGATACCAGGTTCAGATTAATTTAGATTACCTTGGCTGAAGTCTTGTCTTTCACGCTCAGAAGACGTTTTTTGGCTGGTACTTTATGGGCATTACCTGCAACTTTTCTTTTCGAGGCTTTCCTTTGATACATAGCCATAAATGAAGGCTTTTTGGGGTCCAGACCTGAAACAGATAAATTGGATAAATCACAGCTCTTATCTATTCACTGACGTTCAAACGAAGTAAATTTATAAAGTGAACTCCAATTTTTTTCAGAATGTTTACAACCATAAAGTTATTAGTTTAGGAGCCAACTTAATTAGTACTTAAAGTCAGCTTATATTAAAAAAAATATATAAGCTGTAAAAATATAAAAACTACATAAAAACTATATACTGTAAAAAATATAAAAATGTAAAAAATATAAAATATTTTTTTTATAGTCAGTTTAAATAAAAAGGAAAACTTGACAATATGCCGCTGATGCGCGGTTCATATTCACCCCGTTTTCTGCACAATTTGACAAGTTATCACAAAAAAATTAAATAAAAAAATTAAGCTATTTTATGGTTAAAAGTAACACAAAACTGTTATTGCAACCTATTGAGGCTAATGAAAAATAAAAATAAACCCTTATATTTGTAAATACAAAATCTGTATCCATGGATTTAGGAAGAAGTATTTTTTTTTTTTTTCAAAAAAATCGGTTTCTTTAAAACACTTTTTATAAACACCCAAATTAGTTTATGAGTGTAATGGTATGTGTTTTATGTAGATAAATAAATGCAGATTTCAATAATATTGTTTATTTATTTCATTTTACATGTTTTCTTATGAAAAAATTTTAATAAACATTTTTTCCGTTTTGTTCATCTTTACTCCACTGTTCATCTTCACCCCGGTTTACGGTAATACAAAATATTACTATAGACCAACGTCACACATATGTGACGCAATAAAAATGCTAAAATAGCACTAAAATAATTTTTTCCCAAATTCTATGATGTATATATATTATACATCAAATTATATAAAAATAGCGAAACAAAATTTTTGGTCTCTGGATTAGTATTTGTCACAATGACTCGGTCTGTGGTGAGAGTATCGAGTACTAGGATCGGTCTGATGGGAACTCCCAGCGACCCGAATTTCCGACCGTCGGTAGATGAAATAGACCCCCTACAGGCTTTCATAGTTACAATGTTAATCTTATAGGAGGGGTATAGCTGTTTTGATCATTACACAGCTGTTGTGATGACTAGAAATGTTAACAAATCAGCAAGAACAGATGTTTGTTATGAAAGTGTAACACCCCGCTTAGTTAAAGCTACTATCTAACTGCCAAATTTGGCCAGAGGTCATTTCCCATCGGGAAATTTTTATTTATTGGTAATCAATTAATCAATAATTAGGATCAGCGTGAGCAGCGGTGGCCCGTAAATAGGCCACCAGACACTCCATAATGCCAGGAGACATCGTCAATCCTCAATTAATGCCTCCCGAGCGCCAAAGACCGAAATCAAATTATTACATTATAATTATGAGCAAAGTTATGAAGCTGGAACCGTGCATTTCTAGTCTCGCACGGTGTAACAATGCTGGAGTCAGCACTGAGCCTCGACTGAGGTCCCCGGGCGCGGAGCGCTGTGATTGGTGGAGAGGCGCTGAGCCGTGGCATCAGCGTCGGAAGCACGCAGTTGAGGCCCGAATCTAACTACGCGCGGTTGCTCGTCCCTTCTCCCGTGTAGTTTTAATTATGTAAAATCTCTAAAGTTCGATTATATTCCAAATTAGGTGTTAACCCCTTGTAGATCCATTGTATAAGTGTTTCGGAAATATTGTAGTAACATTCTTTTGATTTGAAGTGTTAAATTCTTGTCGTCTTAATAAATTAGAATTAATTTTGCTCCCAACCGTTGTCGTTATTGAGTTTTGATCCTTACACCACTAGGGCGTTATAAAAGGATGAACTGATTTTTTGGTCGGATGTGATGCATATCCTTGCAAATCTCTAATATTTACAAAACCTCAGTCCCGGGTTCCATGACTCATATCGGACACGGGGTACTTCTAAGAAACGCATTACACTGGGCCATCCGGCCCCTCTCCCAGCGTCGTCCTCTCTCCCCCAACCCCAACGCGGGTCTACCTAGCAACTGGCTCAGTAGCCGCAAGATGGATTTTGACATTTTTATGACCCCAACCGATAACAATGAGCTGGCACAGTGTCCGTTTCCCTTTTTTCCATGATCTTTATTTTGCAATGTTATTATTAAATGAAAGGTTTATTAAAAAAAAGTATAAGTACAATCCATAAAATATGTTCCAATGAAATTTTCCCACATGGGAATTCGAATGAGGAAACATATCAGTTGTAGAAATACATCAAAAGAGAAAAATAATCATACATAACTTGTAACTAAAAATTATACCTTAAATATTTATTTTATTTGTAAGATAAGCAAAACTTATATTTAAGATTAAAAATAAATATAAAAAAACCAACTGAACTTTGCACAGAGAAGGGGGGTCTATCTGTTTACTATATAATTATGTCAACCTAATTAGATCAACATAAACCTGAACCTTTTCATATCGCACCTGGAAAAATAGTTAATTTATGCATAAATGATAATTTTTATGAGTGATATGAAAACATCAAAAAAAATATATTCCTGAGTGTCTTATTTTACTGAGTGGTTTAGGATCAATAGTAATAGGCAATTAAAGTTAGCCCCATGATTCTTACAAAACTAAAAATGAACTTCATAAATTCAATTGCTTCTAGCTCTTTAACCGCCAGGTTTAGTAAAAAATGTAAAAAATAATAAAAAATCTTAGAATAATGTATAAAACTAACAAATGACATGTAAACAAACAGTCGTCCCTCTCGTTCGGACTCCGATGGTCCGGACAGTCCAGTCCGGATGAGGTTTTGGAAATGAGTCATCAGCCCGCGCAGGGTTTCTCACGGCCGAAATCGACAGGATTAAAAGTGTCTGTTTTCTTTCTGGCCTGCGTGTAGACAAAGAACCTCAGTTTGGCTTATGGTTACGCTCGTTCCGGATAAACATACATCAGTGTAGCAGTAGCTGATTTTAATAGTTGCCGTATATTGTTTGTGCTTTAGTAGTTTTGAATTGAGTTAGTTATATTATTCCAAACTTATTTTTATGACCAAATTGTTACAGTAACTGCATAAGGATTTTGTGAATCTAAAATGAAGCCCGTTTCTTTCAAAAATAAATCTATGAAGTTTTTATTTGTAGTGCTTTATGATTTTATGTTATTTTCCATTGTCTGATGACAGGTTTGTTTGGATCTATGTCACGAAAATGAGGTTCCAACTAGTTTGCAGTAAAACGACGTATTGTTTGGATTATAATATTGTTTTAAAATGTGATTTATTATTATATAGACAGTGTTAAAGATTGTAATTTGCTTAAGTAAACAACCGCCTGATGGTTGGGACAACCATCCGGTTCCGAAGTGTCCAGATCAGATGGAGCCGACTGTAGGTGGCTACCATATTGGAAGAATTGCTGACTTTAAAAAAAAATCCAAATTACCATAAAATACTGAGTCCACTGGAATTACCATTGAATTTTTTTTCAATATCACTTATGGTTTTCAAATAAATGGCTGGCACACCTATATCAAGCATCCTGTATAGGCCTTGACCAAAACTGTGTAGACTGCCAAAACAGCCGGCCTACGGAGTGATTGATATAATTGTGGCAGCTATTTTATTTGAAAATTAAAAGAGGAATTGAGAAAGTTATCTCGCAAATACATAGACATGTTAATTTTTTTAAGGCAATAATTTTTAAATTTTGATTATACCCACATGGTGGCCTACTTAAACATTTTTTACCATTCTGCATTAAATACCCCTAATTTTTTCTCTATCAACAGTACGCAAAACACACCTTTTTTTGTCTTAGGACCTGAAAAATCAGCTGTGATATGTTTAATTCCTTGGACTAAAAAGTCAGCTGTTTGTTTAGTTTATCTCAAATGTACAACTTTAAAATTAAAAATTTCAACAATTAAAAGTGAAATTTTACCTTATGATAAAAAATGTTGTTAATCACTCATAACAAAAGTGTCTTTTTGGTGCTTAGTCGTATTTGTGCACCAAAAAAGCCACTTTTGCTCCTAGTAATAAAAACTACAATAGATACAAACGCCTCATTTTAAGCCATTTTTCGATTTTATGTATAATTGATAGGCTGGGTAGCTGAGTGGTTTTAGCATTCCTTTTTAAACCTTACGGTTACTGATAGGGATGGACGGGTCCCGAAATTTCAGGAAAATTTTAGGGAGTTAAATTGTCCCAATCATTGGTTGGGATTTTTTTACTCGGGAATTTATCAGGACGGGAATTGCCGAACAACATAGATGTTGAGCTGAGGATAACACGGCAGATTCCGTGAACACGCCAGAGACGACCTATTGTTAAGTTTATCTATTGTTCGTCCGGCAGTAATTTATTCAAGAGGGGTGTTTTTTCTCCTTGTACCAGTTGCTACTTCCTGTTCCAATTGTGATGGCTCATTTGATTCGTCTAATTTTCACATATTAAATACAACATCAACCAAAATAGTGTGACGTTCATGGCATGACCGTTGAAAAATTTTCAAGGGCATTTAAAGTAGACAAATATTATTAAGTAAATCAATCTTTATTACAATTGCTGTTAAAGAATGTTAAAGCATTTATTATAATTTAATGTAATTTAAAAATTAAAAGATTCAAACCTCTTAAAATAAATTCTTTAAAAGTTAAAAAAATATATTCATTAGTTATTGAGGTTTATAACTTTACATGTACATGGACTTTATTGATTTCTTTGTCATACACATCGCATTTTTTCTGAATCTGAGGTAGAAAAAAATAGTTAAATAAATACAAAAAAATAACAATAAAAGCATTTGGGTCTAAGGGTGTATATTTTCAGTTTAATTTTGATTACCGGTACAACATACAGTGTGTAAAAAAGTGCGCACCACCCTTTATTTATTTATTCCTTTTTTTACAAAAATAAATACCGTTTGGAGAGTAAAATACCTTTTGACGTTATCAAAACATTTTCATTTCAATTTGTAAAGTTGGTACGAAATTGCTTTAGTAAGGAAGAGGTAAAGCTACCTATTGGAGTCTCTCAAATTATATGTAAAAGAGTTGTAACGCAGAACTGAGCTGACCAAAATAAGTTCTCAGTGCTAGATGATCTGACTGATAAAAACGAATCTTCTGTAATAGAATGCTCAAATGTAAACACAAACATTACGCTTAAAAAAACCATTTTAAGAAAAAAAAGAATAACCAAAAAAAAAGGAAGGAAAAACTGTACCAGAGAAGACAGGATCAAATTTAGTAGTGACTTTCTGTTCTGACAGTCAGGGCAGGGACATTCCAATGAAACTGGATACTTTCAGTGGTGGGAAAGTCAATGCTTTTGGTTATGTGAGAGCAAATACCACTCTCTCACAAATTGTTGACTCTGCTTCAATTGCTAAGGACACCTCCCCCGTTATCATCTTGGGAGGGAGCAATGACAGCCTTAGAGGTTGTTTCAAAGACATATATCAAAACCTAGAGTATAAACTTACACTGCTGAGCTCTACTAGACCGGTATTCATATCCACAATTCCTATAAGGTATGATAAATCACTAAGTAGTACAGATAATCTTACACTCTCAGATGTCAATAATTACATCATTGAACTGGCCAGCCGTATTAATAATGTCTCACTGATAAACTTAAATTTTCTAAAGAGATGCCATTTCACCTCACATGGCTTGCATTTAAATAACCTGGGCAAAAATAAAGTAGCCTACTTGATCCTAAATTCGGTGCTATCCTGGCTATCAACAAAAAATAATATAACTGATCTTTTGAACAATTCCAACAACATACAGATAATGGAGGCAAACATGCAGGGCATTATAGAAGATCTAGTATCAAATAGGGATGTAGCATTTTCACACTGCATATCTGGAGATCTCAGAAACCCCAGAAATATGACAGCTGGGGTTGCAGTTCCAGTCCGAAGAATTTTCGGCAGGCCCAGGGAAACAGACAGACTCAGCAAGTACTTGACATTACAATCCTATAAAAATGGAGCAGCTGTATATGGTCTTGTAACAAAGAAAATTTTAAATGGAAAACCTAAGCTAGAAGACTATGATAAAGCTTTTAATACGCTAATTGACGATTTTAAAGATAGACAGTTTAAACGGCTTGTCTGTTCACCTATGGGGCTTGTAAGAGATTTGGTCCCTATCAAAATATTTGCTTCCAACATAGTGAAGTTTCAATCTGTCACTTATGTGCTGGTCACTGTGATAGTAAAGAAAGAAAAATCATCAAGAAAATTATGTAATGGTCTGAATTTTGATGTATTCAAGGAAAAACTACAGGAAGAAATAAATAAATGCAGAGTGACTATAGTGGAAACTGAAGAAAGTGTTGAGCAGATTTGCTTCCAATCATGGCCTCGACACTAATATTACACTAATATCAACAAAAACTTAGATTATCCATTAAAAAATCTTATTAAATTTAATAATAATTATTGTCAATTGATGCATTATAATATTAGAGGGTTAAAAAACAAATTTGAAGAGTTATTTGCTATTACTAGTGAGATGGGTCAAATTAAAATTGAATTATTGAATTTATGAATATTGAATTATTTATTGAATTATGAATATTGAATTTAGTTAGATTGAATAAACTAACTAATTTTACTTTTGCAGATGGGTTTTTTAGGACCACATCAGTAGGAGGCTCATGTATTTTAATTCATGAGTCAATTAATTTCAATGTAAGAGATGATCTAAAGAAATATAATGAAGAATTGTGTTTTGAAACTTCTTGTATAGAACTAGTTGAGAGTAAAATTATTATTGTCTCTATATATAGAGTGCCTGGTAGTAAGATTACTCAGTTTTTTTTAAGCAAATTCAGATCTTTTCTTAAGTTCTTTCAAATGGAAAGCCATTCTAAAAAAAATCATAATAGCAGCTGATTTTAATCACAATGAAAAATAACAATGACACAAAAATGTTTGTAAACTTAGTTTGTAGTTTTGGAATGAAAGTCAATGTTGTGCAACCAACTAGAATTTTTAAAGATCCAAGAACATGTATAGACAATATTCTCACTAGTATTAATTATGGTAAAGCAATAACCTCTAATGTTGAACTGGGTCTGTCTGACCACACTGCTTTATTTTTACAATTGCCAAATAGATTAAATGTGCCTGAAAATATTATAAAAAATGTCGCTACTTCCCTATAAAAAAATTACCTCTTTTCTTTAATTCCTTAAGCAAAAATATTGAGCTATTGCAATTAGATAAGTCTGTAAATGAAAACTACCGAGCTTTTTTTATCAATATTCAAACTTTCATTGGATGAGGTTTTTCCTTCAAAGTTAGCAGTAGTTAGAAAGGAGAAAGTAAAGCATAACTGGATTACACAAGGCATAAGGATCTCATCAGAAAATAAGCGACGATTGCATCAACTATCAAAAACCTGTAGACAGGAATCTTTCTTAAACTATGTTAAAAAATATAAAAAAAATTTTAAAAAAGTTGTTTCACAGGCAAAGAAAATATCTAATCAGGATATGATTGTAAAATCAAATAATAAGAGCAAAGCAATGTGGGGTGTGGTAAAAAGAGAATTGGGTATGGGGGTAAAGTGCAATGCATCTGACAATAACTCTATTAATATAAATATAGATGGGAGGCTAATAAACGACCCAAAAAAAATTGCAGAATATCTCAATGTACAGTTTGCTAATGTTAAGGAAATATTAAATGTGCCAAATGTCTCTTTCAATAACTCAAATTCTGTTGATTATTCAACCAATTTGAACAACATGGCTAAGCTACAGTTTTTATCTTTAACAAACAAAGCTGAAGTCAAAAATACTATTTTGAGTTTAAGTAACAGCAATGCTTGTGGCTGGGATGAAATTCCCACCAAAATATTAAAATGGTCTGCTGACATGATTTCCGATATCATTGCCAAACTTATTAATCAGTCATTTTGTGAGGGTGTATTCCCATATTTATTAAAATTTTCTGAAATAATACCTGTTAAAAAGAAAGGATCATATAATGACAGTCAAAATTTTAGACCAATCTCTTTATTAAGTTGGTAATATATCAAAAATTGTTGAAAAAATTATTCATCTTAGAATCTCAAGTTATTTGGAGGGCAATTCAAAACTATGTCAAGAGCAGTTTGGTTTTAGAAAAAACTTAAGCACAAATACTGCTCTTTTTACATTCATCAGTGGTGTTATGGAGGCTCTGGACCGGTCACAGTTAACTGCTGGGGTTTTCTGTGACCTCTCCAGAGCTTTTGACTGTGTGGACCACGATTTATTACTGATTAAATTGAAAAATTTTGGCCTCGAGGGAGCCACGATAAAATTATTACTTACTTAACCAATCGAAAACAAAGAACAATTATAACAAAAAATTCAGTTAAATACTATTCAAATTGGGTGGGTGTGAGGTATGGAGTAACCCAAGGCTCAATTCTTGGACCTTTGTTATTTGTTGTTTTTATTAATGATTTTCCAAATTATTTCCCTAATAATAACTGTTCTTTCACTCTGTATGCAGATAATACAACTGCTCTTTTAAAAAGTGAAACAATTGGAGACCTAAAATATAATTTTGACTGTACTATTACAAAAATTGAGGAATGGTTCGAGAAACACGGTCTAAAATTAAATGAAAGCAAGACCAAGATCTTACAATTTAAGTTAAGAAGTCATGTCACAGATTCTACAATTAGTAACACCGAAGTAGTAAAATTTTTGGGCATTAACTTAAATTCAAAATTAAATTGGTCTGACCATGTACACTTCCTAAATAAAAAATTAAACTCAACGAGGTATGCAATTAGTATTTTAACTAAAATTACAACTACTGAAGTCTGTTTGTCAGTTTATTTTGCATATGTTCACTCCCTGTTGGCTTATGGAGTTGCTCTATGGGGTAATTCTGTAGAGGCCAGGAGAGTATTCATTTGCCAGAAATTCATCATTAGGACAATATTTTGTTTGAAGCAAAAAACTAGCTGTAAATCTATTTTTACAAAATATTCTATCCTACTATTACCTTGTCTCTATATCTTTGAAATAGCTAAATTTGTTCACTCAAATTGAAATATTTTTGTGGCACACAAATCAAATCATCACTATCAAACAAGGAACAACAACAAAATCTTTCAATATCCAATTCATTCCCGTACAAAATTTGAAACAGGACCTTTCTACATGGGATTAAAAATATATAATCATTTATCTGATTCATTAAAAAGTTTAAATTTTAAAGGTTTCACAAAAAAATTGAAAGAGGCATTAATCCAAAAATGTTACCTATTATAGCGTTGACTCATTTATTGAGGATAAGTTGTGAATATGGATTTCTCTTATGTTTATTTAATGATGTTTTGATTTTCTTTTCTATATTATTATTATGTACGGTATATTATTATTACAGAGGAATAATGATTAAATTAGAGTAGCTTGGATGTAGATACAACTGACCATGTACCAGCTTGTGTATTACAGTTGTAATCCTGTACCAGGCGTATTGTACAATAAAGAATTGACTATTGACTTGACTATTGACTATTGATTATTCTTGATAATGCGTACATTCCAGAATTTACTTTAGTTAAGAGTTTATGAACATGTTCCTCCCAATTTAGATGTTCATCTATCTTATATCCAAAAATACGGAATTCTAAAATTGTTCATGCTCCTATAGAAAAGTTCTATCTCAAAATGTTAATTAGGCTATGTGGGATTTTATAAAAATTTTCTAAAAAGAAAATCTAAAAAATTTCTAAAAATTTTCTAATAATGTGATAGCAACGTTAAGATAAAATCTGCCATTTTAACCGATTTTGTAATGATGGGATTTGTGACTTTTTCTCTACAAATGGAGACCTTCAATATGATCCTAAGCTGTCCCAATCTTAGGAGTATCATGTCAAAAAAACCTTGTTCAAAAGTAGATTACTTTACAATAAATTAAAAAATACAAATCCGTCTACATATTTTTACACTGTAATGTGTATACAGGTTGTAATAAATTAATACATGTGGTCCTATATTTTGCTTGGTTTACTGTCGGTCTATGATTTGTCGTATGAAAAGTGCAAGGCTAACGTCTGTTCAGGACTCCTATACGGAAAAGAATAACCACCGCAGCAAAATAAAGTTCTTACACCTAAATAAAGTTACTTAAGCAAAGTTAAATAAAGTTACTTGTTTAACCTATACGTTTGAATAAAATTATTAATTAAAATTTGTCTGTTATTAGAATTTTCTTTAATGTAGAGAGGTAGTGTAGATTAAAATAAAAGTATAATAAACCAACCTAAAAATAAAACTAGTTTATTCTTAAAGAGTGGTAGGCCAAATTAGAGTACATAATTGAGTTAAACCATTGACTATTAGGGCCTTATTAGACGAGGCAGCCAGTCGCCAGTCTGGCTGCCAAACGGAGCGGCCAGTAGAGCAGCCAGAGAGTCTCAGTAGCTCAGATCACTATGTGACAGTGAAGATGAGATATTAGTGGAATCATTTTATGAGAAAATATGGCCTAACCCCAAAAAAATTGCAACACGAGCGATTTTTTTTTTAAATGATAGCTAAGAGTGCCCTTATTAACCCCTCAAAAATCGCCATTAATCGCACCTTGGGAACATGCCCAAAAATTCAAAATGGCCGCCAAGATTGCTGCCAAAATATATATTTTAGCTTATATCTCAAAAACGGTTAGTTTTATCAAAAATCTTTATTTTAGCAAAAATGTAGCTCTTTTAATGCCGATCAGTTTTCATATTTACATTTTGTATGTCAGACGTACGGTATGGCCGCAATTTGCCGAGCCGTAATTCATTAAAATCTGCCTTTTTAGCGAATTTCCCTTTAGTGAAATTAAGCTATTACCGTAGGTCTCATGGTAAGACTCAAGACCAGGACCATCATAACTTTTCATTTTGGGGCCCCCAGAAGCCAAAAACAACATTCTTTTGAATTTTTATATATACACATATATATTTATCCATATATATATTTATCTATACAGGGTGTTCGGAAAAAACGTTTCAGGAATTCAGGAGGTTATTGCCCACATCAAAATAAGCAAAAAAGTCCCTGTGAACATATGTCCTAAAATGCTTCGTTAACCCGCTAGCCGCCATTTTGTTTTTTACACTAAATAATTTTTATTTCCGTAATGGATCATTGTATCAAGTTAATATTTGGCATGAACCTTCATCATAGCAATGCCCATTACCAAGAAAAAAATTATTTTTTTCCCATGTGTATTTTCAAAATGGCGGCCATTTTAAAATTTTAAACCAAAATATCTCAAAACCGGTAAATTTTATGAAAATTTTATTAGACACAAAAAAGTTGACGACTTTAATTATCTAACCAATGGTACCAAGTTTGTAAGGATCTGACAACAAATAACGGAGTTATTGAGATGTTTCTGCATAAAAACATTGATTTTGCATTGTAATTAATGCAAATTAAGGTAATTTTAATTGAAAAATCTCAATAACTCCGATATTTGTAGTCAGATCCTTACAAATTTGGTACCATTGGTTAGATAATTAAATTTGTCAACTTTTTTGTGTCTAGTAAAATTTTTATAAAATTTACCCGTTTTGAGATATTTTGGTTTAAAATTTTAAAATGGCCGCCATTTTGAAAATACGCATTGGAAAAAAATAACTTTTTTCTTGAAAATAGGCATTGCTATGATGAAGGTTCATGCCAAATATTAACTTGATACAATGATCCATTACGGAAATAAAAATTATTTAGTGTAAAAAACAAAATGGCGGCTAGCGGGTTAACGAAGCATTTTAGGACATATGTTTACAGGGACTTTTTTGCTTATTTTTATGTGGGCAATAACCTCCTGAATTCCTGAAACGTTTTTTCCGAACACCCTGTATATCTATGTATCTGTAAGCACGATAGCGGTCACAAAAATGGTCCGATCATAATGAAATTTGGTATGGAGGTGTAAAGTGGTAATTATTCGGAGTATTTCGAAAATCAGCCCGATCGGATTATTGGAAGGGGGGTAAGGGGGATTTTACCCCTCAAAAATTGATTTTTATCGAATTTCCCATAGGGAATAAGCTATTACCGTAGGTCTCATGGTAATACCTAAGCCCGGGACCATGTTACTTTTTCGTTTTAAGGTGCCCAGAGACCAAAAATAATAGTCATTAAAATTTTTATATTTATATATATGTATATTTATATGTATATATTTATATATACATATATGTATGTGTCCCTAGGCACGATAACTCTCGTAAAAACGGTCCGATCGACACCAAATTTGGTAGAGATGTGTAATCCTACGTTTATTCAGATGAGTTCGTAAACCAGACATATTGACCTACCGGAAGGGGTAGTTTTGGGGGGTTTTATACCCCAAAAATGGGTTTTTTGCATTTTTCATATGTAATTTTTAAAAATTTAAAATTTTTATTTTGACCATTGGATTTAGCTCAAAAAAACACACAATTTAGTATTTTGAAGCTTTGCTCTATCTCCATTGGTTACCGAGATATTAAAAAGTCTAAAGACAGTACATTGTATTTTGAGGCTCCAATGTTAATCTTATGGAGAATTGGGATGTGTTAATATTTCACTTATTAAGCAATATTTTTGGACGAAACTTGGTATTCATCTTCATTTGGTTGAGATTCATCCATTTAAGGTAAAAAATCTCGGTTTTTGTACTTATCATGGCAGCAAACCTGCATACTCTTTTCCCATGTTAATCATAAGGAGAATAGGCAAACTCTTTTATTTATGGACAGATATTGATGAAACTTACTATATGGCTTTATATGGTCAAAATAAATTTTTTCTATGCTAAAAACCTACTTTTAGTGTCCCCCATGGCAGCATACCTGCATACTCTTTCCCTTTATTTATCATAAGGAGAATGGACATTTATTTCCCTATTTATGAGTGTCACTACCGAACGCTCGGTGAAACTTGGGCTCAACAATGAATTCGTAACTTCTCTTTACTGTATTCCAAAACATTTATTAAACTCAAAAACTTAAAACAAACATACACGATTACAACTGAACACTCCGAATTTTATGACACAAATAATTACAAACTGACATAGTTGATAAATTTACCAATTACAAATTTAGAATATTAGAGAGGGGACATTGCGCTAGGGGAGGCGGCGGCGCGGCGCCTACATTCGCGGACCGAGATTGCGCGGCGCGTGTTCTAAGCTGACTGCTTCACTGATTGAGCCGTGCTGACGCTTCAGCGGCCCTACGCTCAGCATTTTCGCACTTCTCCCGCTGCCTTGTGCTGCCACCTGGACGATTACTCTTAGCATTAGGAACACTAGGAGCGACCAGCTACAAGCCGGAGAGTTAAGAATCTCACTGTGGGAAGCTTAAGTCAGCGAATTCCCCAGTGTCACATGGCTAGCTCCGAGCAGCTTCGAGTGGATTTGAACACAACCAGTGGAATAATTACTTTACAGAATACAAATGTCTTATTGTCGTTGTTGGTGGATGATGTTCAGATTCCTGATGGGTACCAAAATACAATATTACATTGTACAAAATACAATGTACATGTTTTAAACATGTTCTCATAATAATCAAACAGTTGATCATGATTATTTATTTCTTCAATCAGCAAATTTACCACTGATTCTTTTGGGGGACGGTCCTTTGGGCCGTCACATGAGCACGTGATGAAATTTTGTTTACAAGTTTAGTTGGTCAAAATAAATATTACTAATTTGGAAATTCTCTGAGTACGCAGGTCTGCTGCGACGGGGGGTATTTATTGTTTTTTACAGAAAAAAATTAAAATAATCAAATGTTATTTGACACCACTGAATTCAGCTTGAAAAAAAACAAACAATTTTGTATCTTGAATCATTGCTCTATGTCCATTGGTTGCCGAGATATTGAAAGCGGTAAACACAGAACATTGTCCAAATGTTAACCTTATGAGAAAAATATAAAATGCTATATATCCATTATTTCTCAACATATCTTAATAAAACTTGGTATGTGGCTTCATCTAGTAGAGATATACTTGATTATGACCTAAAGTTCCCCATTTTTGACATTTCAGTGGCAGCAAACCTGCATACTCGCATTTCCCATGTTATTCTAGTGGAGAATATTTCGCTGCAACAAGGGTATTTATTAAAAAAAATATTCTTAATTTTTAATTTTTGATGACGAAATGTTTGAAAATAAAAATTTTGCTTGAAAACATCATATTTAAACGTTTTTTGCGATGTGTTTTCCTACTTTTTTTTCTTTTTTTAGCTAAACTCAATGCAGTGTAAACTAAAATTTGATTTTTTTTTTTTAATTTTCTATGTAAAAAAAAATTTGCAGCAGACCTGCATACTCAGCGAATTTCAAATGCTTCAATAAATAATTAAAATGGTGCTTTACATCAAGATTTGTCAACGTGTGTTCATAAATAAGCATGCAAGAATATTCTCCACTAGAATAACATGGGAAATGCGAGTATGCAGGTTTGCTGCCACTGAAATGTCAAAAATGGGGAACTTAAGGCCATAATCAAGTATATCTCTACTAGATGAAGCCACATACCAAGTTTTATTAAGATATGTTGATAAATAATGGATATATAGCATGTTATATATTTCCCATAAGGTTAACATTTGGACAATGTTCTGTGTTTACCGCTTTCAATATCTCGGCAACCAATGGACATAGAGCAATGATTCAAGATACAAAATTGTTTGTTTTTTTTTTCAAGCTGAATTCAGTGGTGTCAAATAACATTTGATTATTTTAATTTTTTTCTGTAAAAAACAAAAAAATACCCCCCGTCGCAGCAGACCTGCGTACTCAGAGAATTTCCAAATTAGTAATATTTATTTTGACCAACTAAACTTGTAAACAAAATTTCATCACGTGCTCATAAATAGGGAAATAAATGTCTATTCTCCTTATGATAAATAAAGGGAAAGAGTATGCAGGTATGCTGCCATGGGGGACACTAAAAGTAGGTTTTTAGCATAGAAAAAATTTATTTTGACCATATAAAGCCATATAGTAAGTTTCATCAATATCTGTCCATAAATAAAAGAGTTTGCCTATTCTCCTTATGATTAACATGGGAAAAGAGTATGCAGGTTTGCTGCCATGATAAGTACAAAAACCGAGATTTTTTACCTTAAATGGATGAATCTCAACCAAATGAAGATGAATACCAAGTTTCGTCCAAAAATATTGCTTAATAAGTGAAATATTAACACATCCCAATTCTCCATAAGATTAACATTGGAGCCTCAAAATACAATGTACTGTCTTTAGACTTTTTAATATCTCGGTAACCAATGGAGATAGAGCAAAGCTTCAAAATACTAAATTGTGTGTTTTTTTGAGCTAAATCCAATGGTCAAAATAAAAATTTAAAATTTTTAAAAATTACATATGAAAATGCAAAAAACCCATTTTTGGGGTATAAAACCCCCCAAAACTACCCCTTCCGGTAGGTCAATATGTGTGGTTTACGAACTCATCTGAATAAACGTAGGATTACACATCTCTACCAAATTTGGTGTCGATCGGACCGTTTTTACGAGAGTTATCGTGCCTAGGGACACATACATATATGTATATATAAATATATACATATAAATATACATATATATAAATATAAAAATTTTAATGACTATTATTTTTGGTCTCTGGGCACCTTAAAACGAAAAAGTAACATGGTCCCAGGCTTAGGTATTACCATGAGACCTACGGTAATAGCTTATTCCCTATGGGAAATTCGATAAAAATCAATTTTTGAGGGGTAAAATCCCCCTTACCCCCCTTCCAATAATCCGATCGGGCTGATTTTCGAAATACTCCGAATAATTACCACTTTACACCTCCATACCAAATTTCATTATGATCGGACCATTTTTGTGACCGCTATCGTGCTTACAGATACATAGATATATAGATAAATATATATATGGATAAATATATATGTGTATATATAAAAATTCAAAAGAATGTTGTTTTTGGCTTCTGGGGGCCCCAAAATGAAAAGTTATGATGGTCCTGGTCTTGAGTCTTACCATGAGACCTACGGTAATAGCTTAATTTCACTAAAGGGAAATTCGCTAAAAAGGCAGATTTTAATGAATTACGGCTCGGCAAATTGCGGCCATACCGTACGTCTGACATACAAAATGTAAATATGAAAACTGATCGGCATTAAAAGAGCTACATTTTTGCTGAAATAAAGATTTTTGATAAAACTAACCGTTTTTGAGATATAAGCTAAAATATATATTTTGGCAGCAATCTTGGCGGCCATTTTGAATTTTTGGGCATGTTCCCAAGGTGCGATTAATGGCGATTTTTGAGGGGTTAATAAGGGCACTCTTAGCTATCATTTAAAAAAAAAATCGCTCGTGTTGCAATTTTTTTGGGGTTCAACACTAAAATGATTCCACTATATAGATATTTGCTACTTCTTTTGCTGATCATTGTCAGGTATTATAAACATTGCAAAACTTTTACACTGTCAAAAATTTAATTGAATTTGAATTTTTGTATTTTTAACACCACAAGAATATAAAATAAATACGTGTAATTAATATTTAACTGGAATAACTCAATTGCTTTTTTTATTTGACATAACTATTTTCATAATCATAATTTTATTCCTCTGGCAAAGTTTTACGATGCATGGGAATTAACAAAAGATTTAAAGTTTTCGCACTTATTTTCCATTTCACCATTTTTATATTACTTTTCTTCTAGTATTTTTCCTAGTATTTTTTTCTATTTCAAACTTTTTTATCTTTCAAGTTAAATATAATATGAAGTTCCCATTAAGAAATTAACAGTTTCTTGACACTTTTTATCTCAATAATAAATTATATAGTATACATAAAAAACAATAGTATACATACGAGTATTATTCAAGTAGCATAAGAATTCAATAAATGTAAAAAATGATGTTGTATTTGACTTTGACGATTTTAACGTAAAATAAATATAAATAGACTACAAAAGACGAAATTTGTATAAAAATATATAAATAAATATAAAGTAAAGTAACAGTCATTACTTAATTTGACTAATATTTTAAACAAACCTATTAAATAAAAAAAATTTAAAAAAATTTTTTTATTCGACGTAGATTGAAATTTTGTACTTATTCATGTAAAATAAATATTTTTTAATATGCGGGTCCTTCCTACACACTCTTTGATGTGCATACGAAAACAAGTTTTCCAATACTTTTATACGTCCAAATCAAATTTTTCTTAGCTAGAAAACGCAATTCAAAACTAATACCAATAACGAAGATTAACAAAATGGCGAGCAATCCATATTTCGCTAGGATTGACAAAATTTCTGTGTGGTGGCTGGCGATTGGCTGCTCAATGTAATAAGATCCGTATGCTACACAGGAGAGCAACCAGACTGAGCAGCCAGTGGTCGCCGGGCTCGGCAACCAGCCGGCAGCCAGAGAGTGGCGCAGCCACCACAGTGGTGTAGTGGTGCGGGAACGCGTGGGAACGGCGTTCCCACACTGGTTTCCAAGAACCCGGGAAAATCCCAGTGACCCGTTTAGGGAAAATCCGGGAAAATAGCTAATATGTTTCTAAATACAAATATTAATTAAACAGTATAAAAATATTAAAAAATATTTCTATGCCAATAATAAAATGCAATACTTTTGTAAACACGATTTTACTCTAAATCTGTTTCCAAAGGTAACCTCACTCTCGCTTGAACTTTGTATTGTGCACAGAGTAGGCATACTGTATACGGTGGCGGGCATCACTCTCCCGTCTTTCTGCAACCGTTCCACATCTACATAGAAGAGGATGCATTTGCCGACTACTTGTAAACATGATTTTGTCAATCTGTCAATGAACTTTCATTGTAATTAATTATTCTGTTTTCCTCTGTTTTATGGATTTAATTTATTTTAGTTTTCTGCTTTTATACTTGTATAGAATATGTCATTTAAAAATTAGGTTATGTATGTTGCTATTTTGGGGGTTAATAATAAAAGTAGTTAATAAATTAATAAATAAACTTTTCTAAAACAACCTTCTTTTGTGAAATAATAAAGGTAGTTAAGTATACAATATAAACAAAGGTATACATCAAAGTATATCATATAGGTTATAGGTTTGGATATACTGGTTTTTTATTTTGCTTTTCTCAAAATCATCTAAATTATTAAATAGTTTCTTGAATCCTCAGGAAATTCAGTTAGCTTAAAATACATAGCCTAATACGCAAAGCTATTGCTATTGTACGCATTCAGGGAAATTTTATCTTAATTTTCAGAAAATTTGATAAATATATAAGGCGTTCCCACATTGGAAAATTTACCACTACAACACTGGTGGCTGCGCGACTGGCTGCCTTCGTGTAATAACTCCCATAAGAACCAATGCCCGGTGATGGGGTAAGCGACTGGCTGCCCGACTGGTTGCGCAACTTGGCTGCCTCGTCTAATAAGGGCCTTACATATGTAAATGGTTAAACCCCTCCCTCTCAATAACAAAATATTTCTCGGTTAACCTTTTCAAAATAGGACCCCAAAATGTGTAATGGTCTCGGCAATTACAGACTGTTTTTCAGTGGGCTCGTTCACGATGATCCATTGCAAAAGGTTTGTTTATGTTTTAGTCCATCACGTGACAAATACCACAAATAACGTGAGTAGTGGCAAATGGGGGCTTTTGGGCCAGTTCAAGGTCACCCAAGCGATGACGTCATCACCAATGATGTCATCCTATGACGTCACACCTACATGACGTGGCAGAAATGACATGGTGATGACGTCATCACAACTGACATCACCAAGATCAGGACATCGATCACGTCATCGATGTAATAAAGGTCAAGGTCACGCTGAAACCTAAAATTTTTGACACTTTTGCTGTTTCTCACACTCTGCTCCGAGTTTTAGTCAGAGTCCCCGTGACCTCGAGGACTTGCGAAATTAGATGAGAAACAGCAAAAGTGCCATGAAAACTCAAAGTTTGCAACGTGACTCTGCCTAAACCGTCATGTGACACCGCTCGGGTGACCTTGAACTGGCCCAGAAGCCCTACTTTAACCATTACTGCAACCGCGATGTGCACCCTACTACAGACACCGAGCGACTGACTGCCCGGCTCCGTGTACTCTAGGCATATGGGAAGTGGCGGCTAAGACTCTAAACCGTTAGGAAGAGGAGTAACTAACTGAACTTTGCAAGCAAAAGTAATTTCTCCCAATATTTTTAACAAGTCCTCATCAGTAAAAACTACATTAATCCGTTTGGTATAAAACCTAGGGTGTCCGCGCAACAGTCTTCGCCACTTAGCCAAAGTGGAAACCCACTTGACCTTGAGTGGAGGACATTGGGTAACTAACAAAGACTTAACACGACTAAGTTTCTTATTCAAAGTGTCCCGCCACATGCCTTTCCCATAGGCGTGCGCACGATGGGTGCCATGGGTGCCGCGGCACCCACGGAAGCTCCAGACGGGCCTGAGGGGGGTGCCATTGGCGCAAAAATCACAAGATTTACTTAAATTTTAAGAACTGTACGAAAATATCGATTATGGTTTTAAAAATAGTTAAAATATGTAGTGAAATGAAAAATGGTGTTAAGTTACATAATTATGTTAACAAAATTATTTAAATATTAAAAATCACAAACTTTAAATTGATCAGTCAGACATATTGTGAGGAGTGAAACATCTACAGTAGTGTCCTGCTAATCTGGACAATGCTAATCGAAAAATCCATTTAATCCTAACACATCTCGTCAGAAAAATACCAATTTCTTTAAAGAGGTAAAATAAAGAAAGTATGGTATTTTCTTTTTCAATCAGTTTTGGTGTGAATTATTGTTTTGTGGATTCATGAATGACTTACAATGTCTAAAATTACCTGAGACGTACTCAAAATTAGTGTAAAGAGACTATTATTTACTCAGTATAGTTTAATATCTGAAAGTTAATTTAAATTTACATAAGGAATTTGGGTTTGACGTCTATTAATATTACCTGAAATTAAATGTGTGTACTGACAGTACAAATTATAAATACAGTTTTCTTCTTTATGAAAAGCTTTTCTAAGAGTAGATTTAAGATTATAGTAAACGAAGTATTCATAGATTATACCTGCTGTCAGCGGTTGTTCAGACACCAAAGAGTTGTCTTTGAGATCAACACTTAATTTGGTGGTTTTGTCAATGTCCAAATCTTGGCCTGAAAAAGTTTTACTAATGAAATAACAGTCTTATCAAAATTATAAACTGCCCCTTCAAATGATATGTGAGGCACATATAAAATAAAGTACATATCGTGAGATGTTGAAACATATACTCTGTTGTGATAAATTTCTAAAATGACACGTTAAGTGCAAAATCACTTCATCCTCAATTATTCTGTACTATGTGATAAGTGCTTCTCTGGACATTTTTTCGACATCAAATTTTTTATATGGATTAGTTTTTAGTTGTCACTGTATGGGTACATGAGCAACATACGATTTCTAAAAATACCTGAATCTTACTGATATCTAGTGTACAGACGTTTAGTTACTGGGTATAATTTAACTGTAGAAAATGTATATAGGTAAAAATAGTTTTTTTTAAGTGTCTCTAAAGAATAACTGACATTAAAAGATGTGTACTGACGTTACAAAATATGTATGAATCCATTGTTCTCACATATAAAACACTATTCTAGGATTATAGCTAACAAACATTTCTAAGATACAATATACTATACCTTCTCTAAGCTGTTGTTCAGAGTCCTTTACAGGTTGTTTCTCATCTTCTCTACTTAAATTTATGGTTTCGTCTAAATCTTGATCTGAAAAAGTTTAAGCTAATGAAATAACATTCTTGTAAAAACTGATTATTTGCCCCTTCAAATGACATTTGAGGCACATATTAAACATATCGTGATGAGAGAAATATATACAGCAGTGTCCCGCTAATGTGAACCCTGCTAATCCAAAATCCATTTAATTCAACACATCTGGTTTGAAAAAAACCATTTTTTTTCTCTATAGATATAAAACCACGAAAGGATGGCCTTTTTTATGAAAAAATTCATTTTAGTTATTGTTGCACAAAAGGTTAATTGGATTACATTAGATAACACACTGAGAAAAAAGTAATGTTGAAATACCATTAAAAACGTATAATTTACCATTAAATACTGTCAATTCAAGGATAAGAGTCCGGCATGTAAAATTAACATGCCGTAGCATGTTAAATTCCGTGACGGCTCAGCACATATTTCATCCGTACATCAGGAGTAGCCTGAGTGACGTCCCAGTCACTGACGTCACGAATAATCAACAACTAGCCTGCTTTGCCGTTAGAAAAACCATGCTTGGCCGTGTAAAATACCATGCAAGCAGGACATTGCTCCACCTCGGCTTTCTTGGCAGTATGAGTAATCATGCAATGCAGTACGTATTATCCTGCAAAGCAGTACACATTCACATGCTAGCCGTAGTATGCGTTCCTCTGTCCTGATTTACCGTATTTTTTAACATGTTCGTCTGTATTAAATATCCTGCATTGCAATATGAATTAACATGTATAACTGGATTCTGTAACCATAATTGCCGTGTATTTTAACATGTTCGTCTGTATTAAATATTCTGCATTGCAGTATGAATTAACATGTCTGACTGGATTGTACAGGGTGTTTTTATTAAGAATTTGCTCCTTAATTTATTCAAAAACTAAAATAAATATTATTGTTCAGTTTGCTGGAAACGTCTATCAACGTTGGGGAAGGAAAATTAAACATGAAAATTTCATCCCCACATCAAAACTTTCCTCACCCCAACCCTCCACTCTAAAATTTCAAATACGAATCCCTAATTTTTGTGACATTTTTGGATTGCACCTACAATTTAAACACTTTTTTATAATGTGATATTTTTCTCTAAGAACAGCTAAACTACGGGCAGTTGAAGTTCATTTTTAGTTCCTGAATAATAACACGGGGCAAACTTTTATTGCCTACATCTCAAAAACCACTAAGTGAAATACAAAATATCCAATTATAAAAATGTCTTAAGATACCGTAATGTTTTAAGATCATTTCACTCATAAATAAAAATGATCTTATACGAATAAATGAACTTTTTTTAATATGGCGGAGAAAAAACAAAATTTATAAAAATTTTATGTTATGGTGAAAAATTTCATTTTACAACAATATTTTAAGAAATTTTTATACTTGAGTATTTTTTTATTTTACTGAATGGTTTAGGAGATTTAGGCAATTACAGTTTGGCCCGTGTTATTCTTATGAGACTAAAAATGAACTTCAATTTCTTGTAGTTTAGAGAAAAATGTCACATTTTTTAAAAGTTTTTAAATTGCGTATATAGTCCAAAAATGTTATGAAATTTGGGGCTTCTTATTTGAAATTTGAGAGTTAGGAGTTCGGGTGAGAAGGGAGTTGATGTGGGGATGTAATTTTTATGTTAAATTTTCCTCCCCCAACATTGAAAGTTGTATCCAGCAAACTAAACAATAATATTAATTTTTTTTAGTTTTTTAATAAATTAAGATGCAAATAAAAAAAACAAAAAACACCCTGTATACGCTTATTGCCACAAAGAAGGCAGTGCAAAGCCCTTTAAATTTACATTCCAACCATAATCATTACCCTGCATTGTCGTTGCATGAGTATGAAAAATGATAACTTTAATGATTATCCATATTAACTGTAGTGATTGGTATTAAATAAAACAAAACTATTGACTATATGGAGAACAAAACATAAAACATCAATTTTTCATTGTTAAAATAATAATGTAAGTTTAGTAGTTTAGAAAAAAGTTAAGTTGTGTAAGTTAAGTTATAAATAAAATTTAAGTTTTGTTGTTTGTTAATCACTTTTGACGTTGTCTTTTGAGATTAGTGTTGACATTTGTCATAAGTTATTAGCAAAAAATGTATCAATTTTGATAATAACAAATTGACCATAATATAAAAATCTGTTTCAGTAATTATTTTTTAACACATTTTTCTGCCAAGAGTTTTTTTTTTATCCAAAAGTACAGTTAAAGAAATATATAAATTTATTGTTTGGTATAAAATCTATCAAATGACAATGGCGGGTAATTGGTCAAGTCACTAATACTAATTCAGTGGGATTTAGGCTTTCCTGATGGTAATTCAGACGTTATAGGAGACAGGAGGTCATAATAGTTTATATTGAATGGCAGTATATACATTTAACACATACACTCATATGAAAAAATTCAAAGTACAGTATATCTAATGTATAAGATCTATTTCAGAGTTACTAATATTATTCATATTTCTAACATTTTATACTGTATTCTGTTTTGTAGAGGTTAATAAACATATTAATGCTGAAGACATTCCACTGATGGAACTAAAAATAGTGAGGTGACACTCAATATGCATTTTTGTTTATCTCTTGAAACCAGTACAAATGATTTTCCTTGTCAAACCTTTCAAACCGATGATTTATTTTTTTTATTTTTTCTAGGATTATAGCAAACAAACATTTCTAAGATACAATATATCATACCTTCTGTAAGCTGTTGTTCAGAGTCCTTTACAGGTTTTTTCTCATCTTCTCTACTTAAATTTATGGTTTCGTCCAAATCTTGGCCTGAAAAAGTTTAAACTAATGAAATAACAGTCTTATAAAAATTGATTATTTGCCCCTTCAAATGACATGTGAGGCACATACTAAACATATCATGAGGAGTGAAACATACACAGTAGTGTCCCACTATTCTGGACCCTGCTAATCAAAAAATCTTTTTAATCCTCACACATCACGTCAGAAAAATATCAATTTTTTTCTTTAATAAGGTAAAATCAAGAAAGTATTTTTTTTTTCATTTAAGTTATTACACAAAAGGTTAATTGGAATACGTTAGATAACACTGTAGTTAAATGTGTTTGATTGAATCAAATGTAAAACAGAAACAAAGCATAAACTAACAATGTTTATCATTTTTTAGCTAGTGTATACAGCACAGTAAATAAACACAAATTAAACAAGGGGTAGGCCTAGTTAATTTGTACAGTCAATACTCAATAAATGATAATAGATCAGTGTCAACAGATTATGATCATAAATGTACTTCTCTGGACAACGTTTTAGACATATATTTTTTTGTGTGAATTTATGTTGGGTTGTAACGGTGTGGGTACATAAGCGACCTTCAATCTCTTAAAATACCTGAGACGTACTGAAAATTAGTGTAAAGAGACTATTATTTACTTAGTGTAGTTTATTTCTGAAAGTTAATTTACATAAGGAATTTGGGTTGTACGTCTATAACCCAGGATCACTCGCGCTATTAGATTGATTCTAACATTTTTAGTTCCTCTGAAGAAAATTTTTTTAATAATGATTTCTTGCCACTGAGCTTTTAAGAATGCTTTCCTCAGTATTCTATGCACCCGCTACAGCAGTTTGGGGTGGGTAGTGTGGTGGGGAGGGTAGTTTTAGAGGGGAAAAGGCTCGCAACTCCACCCTTGTTAGCGCCCGCCTAACTGCGCAAGCGTTCGCGTGACTCTCCATGTTAGTATAGTTCTAACGGCGCGAGTGATCGCGGAACTGCCGGAGTCTTACTTTTTAGTAAAAAAAAGTTGTAAATTACAATAAATATGTTATTATTTTATTTTAAATGTGAAGCGATTTATTTATTTCATCTACCAAACAAATATTATGATAATTACTTTGAAGTGTAAGATGCTGTTAAATGTTAGGAGCGCTCTAACGGCGCGAGTGACCGCGGGACTTTCGATAGCGCGAGTTGTCCCGGGTTAAAGATTACCTTAAATTAAAAGTGTGTACTGACAGTACAAATGATAGATACACTTTTTTTATTTATTAAATACATTTCTAAGAATAAACCTAAGATTATAGTTAACAAAGTATTATCACATAACCTGCTGACAACGGTTGCTCAGACACATAAAGGTTTTCTTCCTGTTCACCACTTAATTTCTGAATTTGTTTTAGATAATGTATGTAGGAACATTTTTTTTTAATTATATATCTAAAGAATAACTGACATTAAAAGTTGTGTAATAACGGTACAAATGATGTATTAATGCAGTGTTCTCACATTTTATGACACACTATTCTAGGATTATAGCTAACAAACATTTCTAAGGTACAATATATTACCTTCTGTAAGCTGTTGTTCAGAGTCCTTTACAGATTTTTTCTCATCTTCTCTACTTAAATTTATGGTTTCGTCCAAATCTTGACCTGAAAAAGGTTTTAACTAATGATATGCAGTACAGTATTATAAAAACTGATTATTTGCCCCTTCTAATGACATGTGAGGCTCATATTAAACATATCATGAGGAGTGAAACATATACAGTAGTGTCCCGCTAATCCCAACCCTGCTAATCCAAAATTTCATTTAATCCTAACACATCTCGCGGAAACATAATTTTTTTTTCTTTAGATATAACAATAAGAAAGTATGGTCTTTAAAAAAAAAAAAATCATTTTTAAGTTATTGCTGCACAAAAGATGAATTAGATTACATTGGATAACATTGTAGTTAAATATGTCGATTGATTAAAATCTATTTTCTTTAACACTGGAGCCTTAATATAACTAAATAAGGATTTACCTTTCGTCAAGTCAACTCCAAATAGTGTAACTAAAATGTGTCATTTGTCAACAGATCATAAAAGTAACACAAATGAACTCCACTATCCTGTCCTACTTCAAAACACTGATTCTCAACACAGCGCAAAGTCCATTGAACCAATGACTCATATTTGGAATGTGGGAAAATGAGAGATGACAGGTGTAGGGGAGGGGGTCTACTATTAAAAAACACTGTCCTTGAATCAGTGGTCGATGGACGGACTATGGGACTTCCTTCTGGGACACCGAAGAGATGAGAATTGGTAATGGCAGATGTCTTTACGATTTATCTTAGATATCACAAATCAGAGGTGCCCACCCCCCCCTTTGGACCAAGACTCACCCCCCCCCCCCAACCGGACCGGGACCCCCCCCCACGGCTATGAAATTTGTAACCTCCCCTCCCCGGAAAAATATCCTGTTCTAAATACATATTCTTGTGTAATTATTTTATCAAGAAATTTATTTAAGTGTAGGCTTGGCTGTTTAATGTTGTTAGTTGAGCAATCTATAAAAAAATAATAAATAAAAACTGCAAAAGTGGTTAGAATGTAGGCCTTGGAGTAAATTTTAAAACTTTATATGTATATCTTAATAACTTAAACAATTAAAACGCTATTTCTTAGTAACTATCAAACCAATTTTCATGATTTACGTATCAATTACTAAGCAATAAGCAATATTTATTGTCGTCAAGCATTATAAACATGCACTGGACATCGTCATAATCCTTAATTCTAATTAATCTACAGTTTGCAAACCATGCAAAATTCAAGGAAATGCACATGCTAAGGAGCATGATGAGTATATTTGCAGCATTTCCTTTAAATACACGACTATCCTCAGGGTTAGCCTACGTCCTATATCTCTTTAAAGTCTCGGGCCAATGCAATCTTTACGGAAGATTAAAATTAAAACTAAAATAATTATATCAACATTATACACATTAACCTACCTTTTCACTGGTTTAGCCTAATACAGGTAAATTCTTATGATTTAAAAGTGAAATGTGCGGGGCTCACCACCGTTTGTCTTTGACAACGTGAATAGGAAGGCAAGGCGTCAAGACTAAACTTGGTATTTGATTGTTCCGTTTGTTTGGTGTTTCTTCAATCATCAGGGACACATGAATCTTTATAATTTTCTTTTTGTGGGTGGTTTTAATACGATCTTATTTAATACATTGTCAGCTTTTAGAACAATATTCAATAATTATCTGGTTTTGAATCATTTAACAACAACCTATAAACCTTGAATAGGGCTAACTTACAAACTAAACTTTTTGAGGTTATCGCATACGCACAACAGTCAGATTTCTGTATCGTGAAATTTCATTGACCAAGGCTATGAAAAACGTTACTTTCCGGACGAAATTACAAACAGCTTAATGTGTCTGTTTTTTGTATTGTTTCATAAAATAAAAACAGATATGAGCAAGTGAGTCAACACTTTGGCACCGACTTCTGCCGCTCCCGCGAACGACATTTTGCAGCTCGCCCGTTTCCATAGCAACCAGGCTTCTAGATTTCGCCAACCTTAGAGAAATGACTATAGATAGTCACTGTGTTCGTTGACCAACAGTTTGGGAAAATTGATGGTAAATCCTATTCTATACAGTTTTTGACGGTCAAAAATGACTTTTGTATTTAAAAAACTATAGTTTTAATACTCGTTATAAAAGTATACTTAAAAAAATCGCCCCCCCCCAACTCGCACAAAATACCACATTTTTGACCCCCCCCAAAAATTTCAATGACGCAGTCTGCGTCGTAACCCCCCCCCTGTGGGCACCCCTGTCACAAATGCTTTATTACCAAAATATATGCTGTTTGTCCCTATCAAAAACTTATATTAAATAGCAACAAAATATCGTATAAACTAAATTAGAAGATTAGTTACATTTAATATTAGTAACTTACCCACTATATGATCTGTTAATTATAATACTCATAGAATCCGCTTAGTCATTTGAAAATTTGCTAAACTAATCAGGGTTTGGTCCCAAATAGTTCCGATTTGTGCGACTCTACTGTACTGTGTTGTGATGAATCGCTAAAATTGCACATCAATTGTGAAATCACTTAATCCTCAAATATTCCGTGCTATGTGTTTCAAGTGCTTCTCTGGACGACGTTTTGGATATAAACTTTTTGGGGTCAATTAGTGTTGGGTTGTCACTGTATGGGTACATGAGCAAACCTACTATCTCTACCTGTGATGTTCTAAAAATTTGTGTAAAGGGACTATTATCTTTAAAGATTAGTACAAATGATAAATGAATTTGTCTCCTATATGAAATGCTTTTCTAAGAATGAACCTAAGATTACAACAAAGTTAACAAAGTAGTCGTAGATCATACCTGCTATCAGCTGTTGTGGAGTCACATAAGGGTTTTCTTCATGTTCGCCACTTAATTTTTGGGCTAAGTCAATATCCTCGCCTGAAAAAGTTTTACTAACGAAATAACAGTCTTACCAAAACTGTTAAACTGCCCCTTCAAATGACACATGAGGCACATATTAAATACAGTACATATCATAAGGAGTGGAAACATATACTGTGGTGTGATAAATTTCTATAATGACACGTTAAGAGTCATCTTCACCCCTGGGCCAGTAGCCCATTGTTGCGCAGTCGGCAATGTTAACTATACGGCTTTTAATGCAAAACGTGGTATTAGATTCCCCTGTTTCGGACGCCATTTTTCAACCGATTTTCTTTAAACTTGGTAAGTGTTTAGTTGAATAGTTGTACTATGTCCCTCATACCTAGAAATTTTGAAAATTTCACTAAATTTTGAAATATTACTAAGAAAAATCGAGCTACTATGCGACGTCACAGAAAGTAATATTTGTTAAATTTTCAAAATTTCGAGGTATGAGGGACATAGTATAAGTATTCAACAAAACACTTACCAAGTTTAAAGAAATTCGGTTGAAAAACGGCGTCCGAAACAGGGGAATGCTATACCATGTTTTGCATTAAAATCCGTATGATTAACATTGCCGACTGCGCAACAATGGGTTACTGGCTCAGGGGTGAAGATGACTCTTAAGTGTGAAATCATGTAATCCTCAAATATCTGTGTTATGTGTTAACACATTCGCAGCAGCATGATTTTTCGTGTACCTCACCGCCATCCTTTATTGAAACTGTTCAGGGGAAATCCACGTGGTAACCAAATACAATATATAGTGCTGTGCAAGATTTCAGATTTCTTGTTCAGATCCTGTTCTAAAAATAAATCACTTAGTTGGTAATTAGCACAATGCAGTTTGGGAGCGATCGCACCCACCAGGATCGCATTAGGGTTCCGTATGGGAGCGATCGCTCCCATGCCGCCAAACCTGTTAAGTGCTTCTCTGGACTTTGGTTTGCACATCAATGTTTATTATGTGGATAAGTGTTGGGTTGTCACTGTGTGAATACATGAGTGAACTACAATCTCTAAAAAATACATGACATGAACTGAAAATTAGTACCCAGATAGCACAAAAACGTTATTTTCACGTAAAAATAACGTTTCTATTTTTACATTTTCACGTAAATTTCACGTGAAAAAAAGGAGAAAATCACGTTATTTTCACGTAAAAATTACATAAAAATTGCACTGAATTTCACGTGAAAAAAACGTGAAAAAAAGACGTGAAAATGACGTTTTTGTTTCACTTAATTTTTACCTTTTTAACTTATGTTTTACTGAACATTTAACAATTTTTTTCAACAAAATTTGTAAATGAATGCTTTTTTTCTAGCCAATACATTTAAAAAATGTAAATAAAGTCGATGAAAATTTCTCATTCTCATCTGGATTTGAATCCACAACCTTTCTTTCAATGTCCTAGCGACTTAGCCCTCTCAGCCACTTTTGCTGTACCATATGTGGATTTAAATTACTATTTATACATTTAATACTCAACCTTCCTTGTACTTGAGCAAGTCAAAATTAAAACTGGCCCAATTTGAAATAACTCTGTGTTTGTTAATAATAATAATAATTTTTTAATCTTTTATAACTATATTTACTATTGCGTATTAAATATTTAAAGTGTTATTAAAATTAGTATAACCAACGCATGAAATTACATCCTGTTGGAATAATGTAAAGGCTAAAAAATATAATTATAAATTGTTGATACCACAAATTGAAATATAAATTGTTATTTCGAAAGCTATAATTAGACAATATTTCTACATAAGTAAATCTGATACTTTGACAGTCAAATAAAATTATAAATAACTAAAAAGTAAAATAAAATTTGAAAATAATTTTTTTACTTTAATTTTTTTAAATATACATTTTTTACACAGATTTTAAATGCAAAAATACCTACTCTCTCGTTTACCCGTTTTTTAGATTTAAATTTTGCCTCATAATTTGTACATGGGAAATATTCTATTATTCGCCTTTTTCTCATTTGACATTTTTCACATAATTTTCACGTTAAAATGATATTATATTTTCATTAGATTTTGACATTTTAAATTTTGACGTGAAAAATTATTCTTTTTTTCACCTTTTTTTCACGTTCACATTTTTCACGTAATTTTGATGTGAAAAATATATTCTCATTTTCACCTTTTTTCACATTTATATTTTTCACTTAATTTTCACGTGAAAAAAATATTCTTCTATTCACTTTTATATAATTTTTACATTTTACACGTGAAAAAAACGTGATTTTCACATTTTGTGCTGACTGGGTAGAGACTTGTAGTTACTCGGTGTAATTTAACTTTAGAAAGAGTATGTAGGGAAACGTTTTTAAATTATGTCTCTAAAGATTAAATGATATCAAATCTGTGTACTAACTATACAAATGATGAATAAATGCATTGTTCTCACATATGAAACACTATTCGAGGATTGCAGCTAAAAATAGTTTTTAGCAAAAACTATAATAGATGTCTATGAAATAATGCTAAAATTTCATACCTCTTACTAAAGGTCCTTTTTGTACGAATGGGACCGTTTTAGGACGCTCTTGTTCCGAGACGAGTACTTTGTTCCAAGGCTTCCCATTTTGTAAAAACAAAACTGTATTGGAAACCTTTTTTTTCGGGGCGAGTTCCTTGTTCAATGACTTCCCTGGGTCTTTAGAGATATGTGTTTGTTTTTCTGAAAGATAAAATCAGTTTATGTATTATTAACTACCTGACTACCAGTTAAGTAGTCACAACTGGAATGGTTGTGCTCAGCCAATCTTGGCTTGAGGTGTCTTTTCGTCTCCCTTTATAGTCAAGAAGACTAACATAGAACATATGTTCCATTTATCCCGAGTGTTCAAAAGGTATAAAAGACTTTTTTATGAAGGCTTTTTTATAATTTAAATTAATAACTGAAATAATCTGTTCATTTTTTTACATTTTATAATTGTTTAATAAGGCTTTGTCAAACAATTAGATGTTATTCTGTAAGAATAATATATAAAAAACCCATATTAATATGCAACATGTGCCTTTAATTTGAGAACCGTGTAAAAAGTTCATGGTTTAAAAATTACATTCTACTGTTAAACTGGTTATATTAATTTATGTTTTATTTACTCATATAAAATATTTATTTTTATAAAAATATAAAAATAATAAAGTTTTAGTTATTTAACTTTTGTGAGTTAAACTGATTGAACTGTATGACCAATTTGGCTAGATCGCGATCCTTTGCACATCCCAAAACTGTTTTGCCCTTCATTATACCGGTACGCATTTTACAGAATTACTAGTATACGTGTTGCTCGAAATCGAGCAATTTATTTAAAAACAGTACAAATGTTACTTTAGTTCTAAATCAATGCAATGACATCCGACCAATCCAATAATGTGATTATATTTAATCGCCAATAACTACACATATTTACAGCTGATTATTAACAGATGTTTCAAATGCTTTATTCAGTCCTGAATGTTATTTAAATGGGAAATTTTGAGATTTTAATGTTGGATAGCGCTTTTATTTTCAGTCCGATTCTCATCAATTTTTGGCGGAAACAACTACAGACCAAGCCCTATCCAACGACACCAAAAACTTGAAAATCGGTTGAAAATTGTAGGAGGAGTTCTCAAGACAAAAAAACCCTTAGCGTATTAAATAAGTATAGATTATTCCTTAAAATATCAAATTTTGCATTTTATACTTAAAAAACGTATTTGGTACATAGCACTGAGTAATCATACATTGTAGCCGTGTCCGTCCGTGTGCACCATTTCATTTGATATAATCTCATATATAAATAGAAATACTGCTCTCAGCGAGTTACACCTATTAATTACATTAAATTTGGATCTTCCTCTAAATAAAAAAAAGACAAGGCCATACTATTCAATTTTACCTAAAAATAATAATACCAGTGAAATAGGAACCAATACCAATATAATAACAAATATACCAATCCTACCCAAAATAATACCAACATAATAGTAATGTGGTTGGGGATTAAACTCAACGGAGCGCGACTTCTCCATATAGAGTAATGCTACTTTTTGAGCGGGAAACATCTATGGTGTGACGTTGCGGCTCTCATTCACCTGGGCCTTAATAATAGAGAACCTAGAATTGGCTCAACAACTGAATGTTCCATTACGATTCATGTTTTAGTTAGTAATGAGCCTAACCTAAAAAGAGTGAGATCGAATGTAATGAGAACATGGATTAGGTAAAGCGACATTGGGTGTGGCTAAGTTTTTTATGGGTGACAGCATAACCTGTAATTGTTTGACATGTGTAATATGAGGGTCGTCCACAAAGTAACCACCGTTTGAGAGTGGCTCGATAAGCATTGGGAGTAGCCCCGCCATTTTCACATCGGCGTGCGCAGCCGTTCAGTATGCTTCTGCATGTGCAAGAGAGAGCATCGTACGATCGTGTGTTCTTTTGTTATTACGTAAAAATATGAGCGATAGAAGGTCCCGCCAAGTATGAAGTGCGTGGTGTAATAAGATTTCTGTGGTCAAAAAGTTAGACAGCAGCTAAAATTCATTGTGAATTGAGTGCAGTGTATGGCTGTATGGCTTAAACTTTATGAGCGAAGGTGTTGTCCGTCAATGGGGTTTTTTATTTCTTTTTCTTTTAACACAATAACGAGCGTTGTGATTTTCTGACATCTGGCTTTGTTTTTGTCCACGACAACGCCTGCCCTCACACAGTATTGGACAAATACAACGGCAGATGTCAGAAAACCACGAAGCTCGTTTTTGTGTAAAAAAAAAAAAAAAACCATTGACGGACAACACCTTCGCTCATAATGTTTAAGCCGCACTCAATTCACAATGAATTTCAGCTGCAGTTTAACTTTTTGACCACAGAAATCTTATTACACCACACACTTCAAACTTGGCGGGAAGCACTCATGTTTTTATGTTATAACAAAAAAACGTGCGATCGTACTATGCTTTCTCTTGCGCATCTAGAAGCGTACTAAATGGCTGCGCACGCGGATATGAGAATGGCGGTGCTATACCCACTACTTATCGAGTTACACTCAAAGGGTGGTTACTTTGTGGAAGACACTTGTACTTTATTTTCTCAACGCTTTACCAAATTTAAGTTGGTTTTAAATCAATTCATTTGATTTGATCAATTTTATTTTATTTGACTTTATTGGTAAGAAAAACATCAGGCCCCAAAACTTTTTTAACACCCAGTGCTTATTACTTAGTTTGGACTGAAGAAAAATGAAAGCATAACAGATGAAAAATAAGTTTAATAAAAGGAAATAAATATAAGAGAAGGTTGAATGGAAGAGGTTTCAACACAAATAAACCCCCAGTAGTTTTAAATGATTAAAAATTAAATCTAGACCTAATATGAAAAATTTTTTACAGGAAATGATGGAATATAGTTAAATCTAACAGTATGAATGATGACAACTAAATACCACTTATTTTCTTATATGATAGTCCATATGCCAGGAGGGGTTCTGTGTGTCATTCATTTACCAGAGTAGCACCCTGTTGAAAGTTGATCCTTAGGGTCAAGTAATCAAGAAAAACTTGGGTGCTTGACCAGAAAAGTGGTACTTTTCAAAAAACTACGCCATCTTGGATTTTTTAATTTTTAGCATTTATGACCTTTTATAACGACTTTTCAGGTTAACTGGGTATAATATTATATGTTTTTTGGGTGCTAGACTTGTTTTTTATATTTTAAAAACCGTAAAGTAACAAATAAATGAAAATTTGTCGACTTTATAGATCTTTTCAATATTTTACTGGTGCAAAAATTGCATTTTCGTTATTTTGACATTATTTTTTTTTATTTCATTACATTTTACTTCAAACCTAGTTAAAGAGCTAAAAAAAACAAATAATTTGATACATTGAACTATAGTTCTATGCCTTTTTCTTGCCGAAAAAAGTTAGAAGAACTTTTGTAAAATAATCAATGTTATTTTAAATAAACAGCAATGATTTTTAAAGCAGTTCAAATTAAATATGTTTATATTTTTTTTACATACAATTTTGTTATTTTACCCTACCAATTAATTTTGTAGGGAATTTTAGAACTCTTTGAACGCTGTAACAAAGCTCAATCGTATAACAATACTTTGCTAAAAGATGAAAATGGAGTCTTATTTTTGTCTTTTGGAAATAGGACGGTAATCCTAAATGTTTGTCTAAAACTTGCGATTTGAGCTCAAATAATAGAATGCTATCTTTACAGCATCATTAAATATATTAGGTTTAGACCTTTGCCTGAATACAAAGATTAAAATTATTTTTCAACTTTCTTTAACAAAAAGACTTTTTGTTTTGAGCTTTCAGCCTGATATATCATTGGTAATATTAAGTTTATCATTAGGAAAAAATGTTTTAATTAAATGAATACGTTTAATAAAAGTAGCTAATGATAACATACACTTCTAAAACTACTTGTGAAAAGATATGTCTGACTTTTTTTAATTGTAGATGTTGCGCCACTCTGGATATGACAAGCTCTTGCATTTACAATATATGCACCAACCTTAGTCCTGAGGAGTAGCATAAACAAGTCTGTTTAGCACACTTTGAACAAGTACAGCCTGGCACGAGTTCATCTTTGGTTGGATAGAGAGATGTAGATGTAATTCTTTATGGCTGCAAACAGTCTCCGACATCCTCGTAGCCAAACTGGTGAACATCAAGTAGGCCCATACTCAAGCGATCATCCAAACATATCTTGTAAATATATGTATTATAACATACTCTCATTATATGAAGGCGAATAGATTGAGAGGATGGTGGAAGGTCTTCCAGGGCAATGTTTTTGCCCTAAGTGTAAATATAACTCTTAAGTCATTCATCGTTTTGCACTTTGTACCATTTTTAGAACATGAACCAAATAAGTTTCAGCTAAGATTAATGTTTTTTCATATATATCTCCACTAGTGAGAGTTCCAAATTTTTCAAGGTAGTTTATGGGCGAACTTGAAAGTGCAGCATGTTTTGTTCCCACTTTGCTTGTGCAATCTGAACCAGTTAAAAAGTGAATGGCAGAAAGAACATGACAAAGACCGGAAATGATTTTAGTTGCTAAAACGTGGATTTGGGCTTGTTGTACTGTAGACCCTACACCCAGTCGAATCCACAGTTCCACCAATCCCATTTCTTTTAATGTACACCAGTGGTACACGAGTAAAACCAGGACATCAGTGTCATTGGAAAATACCATTATCTTTTGGTATTTTGCAACAGTGGCATGCTTAATATGGGGCATGATCCTGATGTCTGCTTCCTCAATTTCTCCAAACTGCAATTCCGTATGGTGAAAGGTTGAATTTGGTGACTGAAAGGAAATGCATTGTGATGGGTTTGAACTTGATGTAGCGCTAAAAAATACATGCACATTTGGCCACAAGCTACTGCATTTTTCTCTAAGATGAAGGTCTTAAAACTATCTTGTAGTTTTATCTTGTTTATACTGAAAGACCAAAATGTGTGTTTTTTTTTTTTTTTTTTTTTTTTTTTTGTTTTTTTTTCCACTGGGATTGGTGTTTTAATAGTAATGTTGTTTAGAATCAGTAATGTACTACATCACATACGGTAGTACAAAATGTATAGAAAAAGTATTATATTTTATTTATGCTACAAAATTGGTTTAAAAATATTCAAATTCGTATGTAAAATGTTCTATAAGCATATTTAAACAAAAGTGCTGTAAAAAGCTTTCATTACTGTTTATATAAAAAATTTATTATTTAAAAAAAATCTAACTTTTTCGGCAACAAAGAAACATAGAACTATATGTAATAATAATAATAATAATAATAATAATAATAATATTTATTTGCCATATAACAATTTATATTAATTGCATTGGCATTACAAACTAATTTTAACTTACATACAAAATTCTTCTATATGTCTCTTCTATTTTTTTCATTTATTATGACTAATAACTTAAAAATTTACACTGTTAAACGTCCATGATTAAATTTTTGTATCTTTAAGGAAATCTTCAATTTTGTAATATGCTCCTATTTGTAGTAATTTCTTCAATAACTTTTTAAATCTCTTCAAATCTTTTTCTTCTTTTAATTTAGTTGGTAATTTATTATAAAATATGACACCATTGTATAATAAATGTTTCTTAAAAAGGTAGTGTTGTGAACAGGAATTTTGAGGTTGATGTTATGCCTTATGATTTTTGATGTTTCTTGAGTTTTAAATATTTCTAAATTTTGCATGACAAACAATAATGTTTCATATATTATAATGCAAGGAAAAGTTAGAATATTGTTATTTTTGAAAATATATCACATTATGTAAATATATCATATTCTTTGTTTTGTTATCTCTTTAACTAGGTTTGAAATATGATGTAATAAAATTTTTTTTAAATGTTTAAAAAACGAAAATGCAATTTTTTCACCAGTAAAATATTGAAAAAATCTTTAAAGTCGACCAATTTTCATTTATTTGTTATTTTACGGTTTTGAAAATATAAAAAACAAGTCTAGAACCAAAAAAAAAAAAAAAACATATAATATGATACCCAGATAACCTGAAAAGTCATTATAAAAGGTCATAAATGCTAAAAATAAAAAAATCCAAGATGGCGTAGTTTTTCGAAAAGTACCACTTTTCTGGTCAAGCACCCAAGTTTTTCTTGATTACTTGACCCTAAGGATCAACTTTCAACAGGGTGCTACTCTGGTAAATAGATGACACACAGAACCCATTACAGCGGTTGGAGTATGAACACTTTTTTAATAATAAATCTAAGATTCCAGCTAAAACATTTTTGTAATATATAATACCTGCTGTGGGCATTTGTTCAGGCACATCCACGTCCAACGGCTTGTCCTCAACATCACCACTTAAATTGGGTGTTCGGTCAAAAGCCTCTCCTGAAAAAGTTTTACTAATGAAATGGCGTTTTAATCAAATCTGTTTTAACTGCTCTTAGAAATGAAATGTACACATGGTGATTTGCCCCTGGACTGGTGAAACTTATATTGCTTATATTGTAGTTTTAAATGTTTTTTGACTCCATTTTGTGGTTGATTGAGTTTTCACTACAACAAAGGTTTCAAGGATGTCATGGGTTGAAAGGGGTCACATTTTCAGTCACGAAGACATTGTCAATGATAAAACATTAAAATTCACAAGAAACACGCACACACATTTTGCACATGCACGAATTTTGCCATAAACAAAAAACTAACAAATACAAAATTAAAAACTTTCTATTAAGTAATCAATTAATATGTTCAATTATCCAATACATTGAATATATTAAACGTTATGTAACTATGTTAAAATCTAAATTATTATGCAGCTCAAAGAATTTTTATAATAATTGTTGCTCAAACAATTATTGTTCAAGGATGTCATGGGTTGAAAGGAGTCACATTTTCAGTCAGGAAGACATTGTCAATGATAAAACATTAATACCCCCGTCGCAGCAGACCTGTGTACTCAGCGAATTTCCAATGGAATTTCGGTATATTTTCTATTTCCCCATGAAATCCATGTGGATTAGAGTATGTAGGTTTGCCACCATATGGGTTTTGTTCGTAAATATAAGTTAAACCCCTACCTAGTGAATGTACATACCAAATTTTATCAGGTTATGGTGTTCTTTTTATTTTTCCCATAAACCCCATAGGGGTGAGTAAGTAGGTTAGCCACCATATGCGTTTTCTAAGCAAATATAAATTAAATGCTTCCTAATGAATGTACATACCAAATTTTATCAAGATATGTCAATAAATAAGCAAGATAGAAGGTTTCGTTGATTTACCTTAAGAATAACATGGAAAACCTATTTTTGATTTTCTCCATAACCACTTAAGTTAGGTAAAAAATTCAAAATACTAGATTGCTTGTTTTTTTAAGCTTTTTTAAATAATTTAAGTTAAAATTGTTGAATTTTATAAATAAAAATTAAAAAAAAGCCAAAAACCCAATTTTAACCCTTTTGAAACCCCATAAAACCCCGTTCCCATGGTCCGTTCATTCTGGTTCGCGAACTCAAGCAAGTAGATGCTGGCTTACACCCCCATACCGAATTTCATCAAAATCGGAGGTTCCGTTCAAAAGTTATCGAGTTCACGGACACATATATCAATTTGAACGAACGGTGTTTTTGACTTCTAGGGACCTCAAAATGAAAAAGTATCACGGTCCCGGGCTTAGGTCTTACCATGACTACTACCGTAATAGCGTATTCCCTATAGGGAAATTCGCTAAAATTCACAAGAAACACGCACACACACATTTTGCCATAAACAAAAACTAACAAATACAAAATTAAAAACTTTCTATAAAGTAATCAATTAATCTGTTCAACTATCCAATTCATTGAATATATTAAAAGTTATGTAACTATGTTAAAATCTAAATTATTATGCAGCTCAAAGAATTTTTATAATAATTGATGCTCAAACAATAATACAGGGTGACAATTAAGTCTTAGGACGGATTTATGAGTTTTATACGACAAGAGATATCACAACAAAATAGGCATGCTGTGACTGTTAATAGTAAGCTACTTTTCTGTGTACATGGTAACGATGATGTCACCATTGGGAGTAACAAGAAAATCTTAAATGTAAGCATAGTTTTGATTTTTACATCACATTAAAGGTGCACACATTAAGGTTTTGCAGACTGCAATGCTGCAAACTAAACTACAAATGGATAAACCATTAAAAAATTGCAGGTTAACAAACTAAAATCCATAAGGGTAAAACCAGGGCCGACGCACCCATTAGCGAACTAGGCAACCGCCTAGGGCGGCACTTTCACGGGGAACGGCTAAAAATTAAAAAATAACAAAACCAAAATAAATATTTTTTAAATTAGCGAAACACGTAGGGTTTTTTTATATCCAAATAATTGTTGTTATTTATTTTTTAAAGTTAATTTATGTTAGCACTGAATGTATCGCTGCCGACTCTGGCACCGTTGTCGCCACTCTATGAGTCTGAGTCGAGCGAGTGCTAGCGCTTATCAGCTGTGAGGGCCATGTGCAACAGTGCCGACCCGCCGGCCCCACACAGTCACGACATTTCTATTGAAACTACATGTATTAGGGTGTCTCCCACATTGGGCCACCAGACATCAGTAACGATTATACCGGTGGCTTGGAGCACTAGTGATGATTTACTAGCTCGTTGAGTGATTGGCTACAGAGTATCTCGGATGCCAATCACAATGGAGCTAGTGAACCATCACTAGCGCTCCAAGCGACCGGTAAAATCTTTACTGTTCTGGTGGTTTTGGGGACACATGAAGTGACAGGATGTCATCACTTATATACACCAACGTGAATAGACTTTTCATAGCATAGGCATGTTTGAAACCAATTTACGGTGGCACGATCTTCTGCGGCGTATGGAGTACAAGTAACATATGATAGGTAAATCAGTATCACCACTCTTTTTAACAAGGATGAAACATTTTATAACTGATGGTTATGTTTATGTTGTGATTGATAAAGCACTGTAAATCCAGCTGAATAATAACAACATCGATTGCAACACCTCTGGCACAGAGTACACGGAACCATCAAATTTCTGTTCTGTCTGTATCAAACAAAATTCATTGGATGAGAAGTGTATACTTACGTTATTATAGTCGATGCTATTAGACTTTGGCCGCCCCTACAAAACACTTTTTTCCCACACTTGAGAGATTTTCCAACAATTTCTCACACCTGAACCAAACCTACTCGCCGATGCGACAGTGATAACATCTGATCATCTTGTCAAACTTGTGACTGTTTTAAATGTTTTTTACCTTATTTGAGTTGATAGTTTGGCGTACTAAAGATTTATTGTGAGTGTCCAGTCTTCATGAAAGTGATAGGTATTTGGTATTTCTGCTCGTTTGTGGCTATCTGCAGGTCGGTTCCCGTGCGCCACTGCATGCTACTTGCAGCGGCAAAAAGGCGCTGTGCTACTCCAGTCTGTCAAGCCCTATTCTCGTCAATTTCAGTGTTGACTCACCAAAGCAACTCTGAACGTGAAAAATAGAGTACCAGGTCTAGAGAGTAATTATATTATCTCATGAAAAGCGACGTGTCATCACGATTTGACGTCAAATGTAAATTATTGTAGCTTTTTAACGAGCTTTAAAATCACATTGTAATTTTTAACGAGGGTATGAATAGGGTAGGAGGGGGTGGCAAATGTAACCTCTGCCTAGGGCAGCAAAAGTGCTAGCGCCGGCCCTGGGTAAACTTTAAAAAAGCAATTACTTTCTTAATATCAAAATTTTGTTGAGTTTGTGGATTACTACTCCAAATGCAAAGACGTTTAAAATTATGTACAACATGTTGGAGACCCTTAGAGTATGATTGAAATAAAAATTTGTTAGCCTGTGTCATGAAGCCTGCCAGCCTACTTTAAGAAACCATCACAAGATAATTATGACAAAGCCTTTGACGAGATAACCAAGGACTTTAAAAAGAGAGCTTTTAAAAAATTGATACATTCGCCCATTGGATGTATAAGGGATCAGATACAGCCAGAACACTTTGTTAAGAATATTATTGCATTTCAGGATGAAACAAAGGCTAATACCCACATCATAATGTATAATGAAGAATCCCATAGAGAGCTGAGATGTGGCTTAACTCACTCCGAAATTCTAAAGAAAGTGAAAGAATTTCTCAGCAGACATAATGAAAAATTGAAGCTTCCCCAGTCAACTGAGGTTCCTCTGAAATCATCCTTGGGTACTGCCATCTCCCTCTCATTGCTCTCAGGTGACGAAGAACACTGTGTTAGTCAAGACATGTTTTTATTCTCCTGTAACTTACCCTCTATACCTAGTTCCCGAAACCCCAACCACAGTGACCATTCATACTTCAACCTTCCCTCCTTCATACCCTTCTTCTTCACAAGGAAAAATCTTTTACTAAACAAATCAGTAAATCTAACTAAGATTTTAAAAAGAAAAATTTCTATATCATATGTAAGAATAATCATATTTGTAATTTATCAAAGGGTGCAGCAAATAAGATTGATTTTTCATGGCCTGTTTGTAAAGGTGCAAAATTAGATAATAATTTTGATTAGTTAATGAATTTAATATAGAAGGTAGGGTGGTTGGTAAAAAGAATGACTTAGAAATAATTTTAGATGGTTCAAATATTTTAGTGGTTTGCTTGAACCACTAAGAAATTGGCTTAGAAGTGAAAGTATTTATATTTTAAATAGTATCCTAAATTACACTCTGGCAAGGTTTTACTGCAGGAGTGAAGGTAACCGTGGTGTTTCCTGTATAATATTAAAAAATAATTTGGAATACAGATACTCAGTTATTGAAGCATCTTGCGTTGAAATTATAACTCTGGATATTATTGTAATTTCTACTTACAGAACACCTAATATATCTAATTTTGCAAATTTTCTTGTTAAGCTAGAGGGATTATTGAACATTTTAATTGAAAAATGCAAAATAAGAAATCTTTATATAGCAGTTGTCTTCAATGTACATGTTTTAGAAGACTGCAGCCACCCTCTACACAAATTAAATTTCATCTCCTTATTGGATCAGTATGGCTTCAAAATTAATTTCTCTTCTCCAGCAAGAATTACACAATCTACAAAATCTTGTTTTGATATTTTCATTTAAAAAATTCAGTCCCAATCTGTATCAGTAACAATTAATTTAGAATTAAAAGCTCTGTCCGAACTCGGAAAATGGTTTACAATTAATGGTCAGAAATTAAACCAAGATCAAACTCAGTTTGTTAAATTTTGTAAGGCACAAACAAGCAGGGGTGCCCATCCCCCCCTAGCCCAATGGCGCAAATCCCCCCCCCAAACCCAAACACCCCCCCCCCAATGCAATGACGCACTCCCTCTTCTAAAAATTGTACCTTCACTTTTTAACATATGGCATATACCTGCATACAGTAAATGAAAATCCATGACTGGCTATGCATAATCATATTCTACACCTCAAAATAAATTGAAAATGTTAAGTAAAAGTATTTCAAATAGTTTCAATTAAAATTGTGGAATTTTTCAATTCAAAAACGAAAAAAGTATCATGGTCATGGATTTAGGTTTTACCAATAGCGTACTCCTATATAGCAAAATTAGCTAAAAGGGGAAAACAGGAATTAGTGTTGATTGGAACCTACATAAAGGTACTTCCACACCGAGCACGCCGTGCTGCGCCGCTCTGCGCCGCGCTGCGCAAAGCATATTGCGCTGCGCGAAACTACGCCGAACTGCGCGGGCCACACAATCACACCGATGTAGAAAATGGACACAGCAAAGGCTGCTTCAGTTTTTATTGTTATTTATAATGATCTGTTAAAAAGAAGGAGAAAACCACGTCGTCATTGGGCCACCACCATGTATTAATATTTATTTCATTCTTTTGAAAAATACATAAGCATTAACAAAATTATTTATTGAAAAAACAAATTTAGAGAGAAAATAAATGAAAACCAAAGGCATGGATGTAGATAATAAAATATCAAAATTCCCCCAAAAGATAACCTGTAAAGGGCCCCATTTTATTAAACAATGTTTAATCGAGAATCGTTCATTGTCATTTTAAAGACTAGCCATTACAGAGTAGTTAAAACTTCTAAATTGTTATCCACAAAGGCATTTATAAATGTTTGTAAAGGGTTTTTAGCAGGTGGATTGTATACTTGTTTGCAATCGAAGTTTAGGTGAAGGACTAGGACTAGACATTCGGGTAGACTAGACATTATTTATTTTTAATATGGTAATTATTGTCTTTCGGGTCCCATAACTCACTTCAAACTCGATATGCTTTCACCAGAGTCTCGATGCTCTCACGACTCCATTCAAAAGCCATTTTGATCAAACACAGGTAGTGACAGTTCGAGCCGAAACGACGCGCAGACACAACTGAGCAAATGCCCGTCCACACTGAGCGCGCAAGGGCGAACAAACTTCAAAGATGTTCGTCAAAATACCGCCATCAGTCGGATCGTGTTCGCGGATGTTCGCGAGTGCGCAAAGCTGCGCGGTTCGCCGTCCACACCAAGTGCGCCGCTCGGCGCGCACATGTTTTGCGCAGCGCGGCGCAGCTCTGCGCGTTCGGTGTGGAAGTACCTTAAGAGATATAACAAAAATTGTGCAATTGGGACTCTCTCTAGCTCTGCTTTCATCTCGTGACACACACAAACACGCATTCACCATACATGAAAAAAAAGTTATTTGGGCTCAGGATGAATCAAATTTAACTTAGACTAGACCAGCGACCAAGGAATACTATAGACTGGCAATCCCTATCCTTTAACATTGATAGGTGTTGAAGCCACTTTCTATAGTTCCACATAGGTGCAACTAGCGGGTCCACTGCTCGCGACGGGCGCAAATTTTAATTCGCCGCGTTTCATTAACACTGTAAAATATTATAGTTATAGTCAAGATAAAATTTTGATATTTTAGTATGATGAACAGTACTATATAACGGTGCCTATGGTAATGTTTTTATGTCAAAATTAAAATAATAACATGAAGAAAAAAATACAAAATTATAACAAAGCACTTTTGTTGGAAATTCATGACATCAAAAAGTTAGTATGCAAGGAAGTTTTTTATTTATTGGTCAGGTGAATTTTGTCAGCGAGAAAGTTGTTGGAAAAGACTTAAATCGCAACTTTGTAATTTACAATTTTGTTGTAGAACGCTTAGTTTTGGTTTTATTCTAATTCAAAGTCAATAGTTAAATCGTCGACGGGCCGGCTGCCGCGGCCCGTACCGATGACGGTCGGAGCGCTTGTCGCACGTATAAAACTTTGACAGTTTAATATTTTTATCATTATTTTGTGAATTATTATTTTTTTAAAGGTGATTGTATCCAAAATAATTACTGTATAATTACTGCAAAACCTGATTATTGAATAATGGCAAATGAAAGACATTTAATCAACAAGAAAAATATTAGATTCCTTGAAAATAACAAAATGTATTAACAAAATTTTAATATGTATGATTTTTAAAAATACGTATTTATTTAAAACGAAAATTAGCTTATACAAACTTAATAAGACACTACCTATTACAAAAAATACATTCAAATATACGGCGTTTTTTTTATTAAAGTTTTTAATTGAGTTTTTAAATAACAAATTTTACTAAGATAGCCTATTTATTAGAAATAAAAACGGGTTCTTTTTAAAACACAGAAAAGGTAGCCTCCCTTATTCACTGTATAACATGGCTGTTAAAACCAACCTATCAATATTTTACATAAAAATTATTTTTACAAAAAATAGTTAGGCCTAATATTCAGCAACTTTATGATAAAAAAGTTCTGAACTAAAAATAAAAAATAAACTGACAGTAAAGGTTTAATTTTGTCCCCTTCTCTTAAAAAGTAACCACACTAATCATAACAACAAATGATCTGGTAAATATCAAATGACGTTGCCATGCACCAACAAGTGGACAATTTTCTGACACTGTCTCGCACCAATACCTCCTAGAATAATTATTACTCTAGGAGGTGTTGCTCGCACACGTGTCTTATAGATTTAAACATCGTGTAGGCCTATTGTTGTTTGTATACGTAGGGCCTACTGGTTGTGTTGTTATGATGCAACAGTTGTCCACATGCTGTATGTCTAAATTGTGTCTGCAGTTAGTATTCAGTAATTTAGTGACAGTCTATAGTTTTATGGTTTATCATGGAAGGAAATCGTAATAAACGGGGTCGTCTACGTACACGCCCAATAAAAGAGGCAAAATCTTATCATTCAGTTATTTGGAACGGGCGTACCACTTCGCAGCTAAGCTCATGGCTTTCCATCATAACAAATTTTATAAATAGTTTAGGGATTTCTTAATTCCTAATTATTTGACGAAACCCTTAATCATAGTGATGGGTAACGCTTCTTATCACAGAGTATAAAATCCTTGAAAAGCGCAAACAGTGTCTTTGACCAAACAAGTTAAAGCAATACAGTATTTCGTATTTTTTAATAGTATATAGTTAACATAAATAGAATGTGTAGTAAACATTAAGTAGACAGTGATAAAATTTTAAAGTATTATGCAGTTCAACAGTGGGTGTAAGTTATGGACTGAGCAAACTAAAAAACAAATTTACCTTAGACCTAAAATAAGTTGATTAGTTGGTAGCTATTTAACACATTTGCAGCTAATCAACGGCGTAGGACCTGTGAAAAGTTACACCAACCGGTTTCTTTCTTGAATTATTATTGCGCCCGTATGCGACACAATGGCATCGTAAACCAAAATTACTCAAAGCGCAAGGGTAGTCGCTGCACTGACAGTGACAGTTCATAGCCGCTCGACGCGCGGTATTGTGCGACGCACGCGCACTCACGTGCCTCTCTCCCCTCCACCATTGGCGCAGCCCGGCTTCAATCCGCGAGCCACATTGCCAGTCTATAGTATTCCTTGGTCGCTGGACTAGACCTATACACAAAAATATATCCAATTCGAACGTTTGGAAGAAAACAGTACTCTATGGTACGTGAGGAGAAAGTAAAAGTCAAGGTTTTGTCTTAATAACACCTTAAAATGATATGTTATATTATTTACCTATATCAAAATCCTGGGGTTCAAAATGCTCGTGGCACCACCTTTTGGGACCCTCTGCACAATGATACTGATAAAACTATTTTAATGGATTATTTTTAATGAATTCCCTATGCACAATTTAGTGGATAATAATCGGTCCTTATTATTATAATAGAGCAACCCGTTCTGAAAAAAATAGGAAAACTTTGGGGTAATCTGACGCACCCTGTTTATGGTGTTTAACGACCACAATATAAAGCAGATGTTTTCATGAAATCATTATATTTTTTGTGGCTGTTAAACTAGTGAAAACGCAAAAATACGCTTTAGAAATATAAATAACATATGGCTACAATAAAAACCTATACCTACAATAAAAACAGACGATTGCCTTTTTATGACGTTCACTATCACAACACTATCACAATGTTGTTTTTAAAAGATTTTGTGGCAATAGTTTCAAGCCTAACATGTCTTGTATAAATGAAAAGCTAATAAAATTTGCTATAAGTTTTGTACGAGAGAATAATGTCGATACCTTACAGATTAACAAGTTTCATGTTAAAATATACTGAAATTAAATTTTAAAAATCAATTTATTGGATATTGTAAAAATATTATGGGGTATGCAATAAAATGTAGATATGAAAAAAGATAAAAATTTTAATAAGCTTTTAAACAAAAAGATTTATTCAAATCCGATAAATAGTACACGAAATATATAAGCAATTAAAAAATATCACTTGCTGCCATCTTGAAGACATGATAGCTGGTGAATGTAAACCTATCAGATGCGATAATAACACCTAAGTGCAAAGCACTCCCTAATAGTCTATAAAAGCCAGTGAACGGCAGACCACACATATTTTAGGTAGCCTTAAGAAAATTAAAAAAAAAATAAAATACCATGAGTAATATTTTTTAAACATTATTTTTTATGTATTTTTTTAGGTAGGTTATAAGTTTTTCAGCTACTCTACTGTACATACCTTACATGAAATAGTTATTATGGGCGATAGGTTTTGCGTCACCCAAGGTTGAAATGGTTGAAAATTTGACAACTGACACACATATTTAAGGAAAGGTGCCGGTTTGATACATCAAAATATACGGTTGGACTTACTGGAAAATGGAAACGGCAGAGGACTGCTGCAGTTGTGACGTTACGGCAGACGCTTTAAAGATGAGAGCAAAACTTTTTTTGAAAAACATATTTTAGGGAAGTTGCCATTTTGATATGTCAAAATATACCGATAAACATTCATGAAAATAGAAACAGCAGACGGCTACCGTAGTTGTGACATCACGGCAGACGTCATAACTGTGATAGCCGTCTGCTGTTCCATTTTCAAATATAGTTAACAGTACATTTTTACATATTATGAAACCGGCAGCTTTCGTAAAATATATTCGAAAAAAGTATTTTCCCTTATCTTTAAAGCGTCTGCCATGACGTCACGACCACATCAACCATAATTTGTGTAATGTCCATTTTCAGTATATTTTGGCATATCAAAACGGCAGCTTTCCTAAAATATGTTTGAAAAAAGTTTTTTCCCTTATCTTTAAAGCGTGCCGTGACATCACAACCGCAGTAGGCGTCTGCCGTTTCCATTTTTCAGTAAGTCTAACAGTATATTTTGATGTATCAAACCGGCACCTTTCCTAAAATGTGTGAGTTGTGAAATTTTCAACCATTTCACCCTTGAGTGACGACAAACCATCGCCAGTTAAATTTTAGCCTATAATACCTATCAACGATCAAGAGCAAACAAGAGACAGCAATCTTCAAGCATTGGTTATTTAAAAAAATGCAAAGTTCCTAGTATTGTATTTTGATGCACATTGAAATTGGGGAAAGTATTGATATGTATTAAGTGAATTAAACTCTGCATGTTTTCAAATTTTATCTTTACGAAATACAAGATTTAAAAACTCGTCTAATCATTCTATGCTTATTTTTATTCCATACTTCACTATGGAATTGAGCTATGGGGTTTTTCATCAGGGGTAGAGAAAATTTTTTATGGTCCAAAAGAAGTTTTGAAAATCATAACATTCACTCATTTCAAATCTTCATGTAAACCAATTTATAAACAATTAAAAATAATGACCGTTCCTAACTTTACAGAATGTCTACTGCCAAAGAGATAGAAAAATCAGTGACTTTTTGGTGACTTTTAGGGGTGAAAATTGTTAAAAATAAGTGACTTTTCCGTCTCTAAGATAGAAAATGTTGGGGGAAAATTGTTAGTGTCGCAAAACTTTTGCTCGCAATCGCATTATTTTTGCAATTTATACTAAAAATGTGTGACTTTTCTTCCATTTTAAAGAAAAATCAGTGACTTTTTGGTGACTTTGGTGACCATTAACTAAAATCAGTGACTTTTGGTGACTTTTGGTGACTTCGGTGACCAGTAGACACCCTGACTTAGCTATTTTTAAATCACTATTGATGGTACAGACAAATTTTGAAAAAATTAACTGACTATAATTTTGAACACACATATGACACAAGGTTTAAAATAATTTTTAGCATCCGAGACACCGTTATTAGTATCATTCAATTCAAAATTTAATAAGTATTAAAATGATCGGCAACACTTATAACCTAATTGACTAATATTTAAAACTACAAGTAAAAACTTTATGCTGTCAGGCTATTGCAATGCTTTTTAAATGGAGTTGACAGCTGAAATCTGACCGTATCTGGTCACGAGACAAAAAATGTATGCAGGCCCGTTAGTTTTCGTATACCCCACCCAGACCAGACTCAGACCATGTGGTGCCAACAAATGATTGCGTCAACAAAGC